>LKNJ01003212.1:35728-84810 GCA_002120245.1 Maccullochella peelii | reverse complement strand
CAACCTATTGGTCACTTTAAGGATGCGTTTAAGGGGTTGACCTCCAGTTGAATCTAATGTCATGTCAAATTTATGGCAGGACAGTTAACACCAGTTAAACACATCTCTGATGGTAGAAGACCCTCGGCAACACAAGATCCAGACCAACTTATTTGTTTACATGTCCAAGTTTCCTCTTTTTCCTGCAGGTTCATGTTGGAGGAGTGAACTACATTCATCTGAGTGTCTTCCAAGCACTTCTATGTAATGGAGGAGGGGTTACACTGCACGGTGTAGAGCAGCACGAAACCAAAGACTCCCCCCTCACACCTTTCAACAGTTAAATACATGTATTCAAATGCTCTGCTTCTTTATTCTGAAATGATTCTACACTACAATATTGCTTAACAATACATAATGTTTGATTTTAAATGTATTAACACATAGAGATGAAGATATTTGGCTTTGGGAAGGGGCAAGTTGAATGCACTACTTTCTAAAGAAATAATAAAGAATGCATAAAACAATCTATATATATGTCTTGTGATTCCTATATGCAGCATTTGCTTTTCTTTTATGAAGTCTGATTTCTAAAATAGATGCTGTCTTGGCTGGCAGAAATGGTTATAAATTTTAAATGGCAAACAAATCCCTTTAGTTTACACAAACCTTAACATAACTTCACTGTGATCAAATCTAGCGATTCAAAAACCTTCTCATCACACAAACCAGGAAACACATTTTTGTCAGTGACTTCACAGGTGCCGTGGAGGAGGAAACAAATTTCATACATACAAGATTTAAAAGAATGAGTGGCATCTAACCAAACGAGGAAAAACACTGACACGAAATCTTGTCTGCCAACTTTCCTGAACTAAGCAAAAACAAAGAGGCAACTGATGCTTTGAGTTTAGTGCATACTGATGTTAGCAGGTATATTATTTACCATGGTCACCATCTTAGCTAACGTTTGCTAATTAGCATTAAACACAAAGCACACAAAATACAGCCGAGGCTGAATGTCACTTGTTTTGCAGGAATTTGGTTATAAACCAAAGTGATGAACAAATACACATTTTGACCTGATGAGGGTGCTACATTAAAGGTTAAGGATCATCAAAGTTATTACAGTTGCCCTTAGAGGGGCAACATCTGTACCAAATGTCACGACAATCCATCCAATAGTTGTCTAGATTTTCACTCCACAAATGTCGACCTGTTGTCGGCACTAGAGGAAAAGTCAGAGGATTACCATTAGGACTTGTCGTCTGGGAACCATGAATGTCTGTACAAAATGTTATGCCAATCCACCCGACAGTTGAGACATTTCAGTTTGGACCTAATGTGGTGGACCAACTGACCAACGGACAGACCGACATCATCATCCCTGAATTTGCATTGAATCTCTTCCAGAATTGAAGACAGATTAAACTGCCCCACTTAGATTCATTGCATAAAAAAAGCAGCGAGTTCCTCAAAAGACTCACAAATGATTTAAATCAGAGACAACAAGCGTCACTTGAAAACATTTCATTGTCTTTTTATAAAACTCTGTACAATGTTTCTCATTAAAGAAGCACACTGAGGACTGTTTTACAGCTGTGAATGCAATACAATAATTACAATGGAATATAAGTGTGTCGTAGAAGAGGTCACAGTGGTCTGGATGGTGAACAGCCTGCAGTCAGGACTCAGCAGCAAGTCACAGTTTCAGCTCCAGACTGGATTCGAGCCTCGAGTGAAGCAGCTCCTCTCATCAGACGGAGCTTCACTTCACCTTCGGAGGCGTGTAGTGGATTCTGCACCGTTCACTGAAAATCTGAACAAACGAAAGCAGGAATAAGTAACATAAAAGATAACGACATTATGTGTGATTATAGGACATTATGGATAAATTACTAATAACAGTGAACATACCTTCAGACTTCTGTCATTGACAACTTCCTCAACATTCAGCTCTGATTGCATTAGCTTTAACTGGAGACAAGGAAGGAAAAAATGCATTACTTAATATATGATTTTCACCCAGTAAATATATAACAACATCCATTATTGTCTCCTACAAAAGTGTTTATACAATTCCACTTAAAGGGTCAGGCTTTTAAATGGCACTTTTTAATGGTTTGAGCACCACAAATAAAAAGGACTGCCCTCATTAACTGATATGGCAGAAGACGTGCAGGGGTGGATATCTCAGAATATGGATACGTAAAAGTTCTATCTGCATGGCTGGGGTTAAGTGAGAAAATGTTTTGTGACTTGGGTGAACTGAGCGTAATCATCTCCAAATGAGGAGTGTCTTTCAGTGAGTCTTCTAGCTGCAGATGGACCTTCTTGGCTGGCTCACATATTACAGCTTTATGGTGTTTGGAGCCCTCTATTGTTAGAAACAGGACTTACTTTGGTCTGCTCCTTTCTGAGCTGTTTGATGAGTGCAAGATTTTCACTGTCTTTTGCTCTTTTTTCACGCAGTTGTCCCACCACCTCAGATGTTTCGGCTATACAGGACTTGATAGCTTTGTCTCTGCTCAAATGGGCCTCCATCATCTATGGAACGCAGGGGGTTATTACTGAAAAGCAACTGCTACAGTATGACATGAAAAAGCTAGGAGGTACTACTTCGAAGGTTTTAGCCCAAAACAAACACAGACACGTTATTCTAATCATGACACACTCACAGATTCATAGAGCTGTTTGCATGTTTGTGTGGCATCCACTTTGCCTGAGAAGGAGACTGTGGGCACGGTGGTGTTAAGAGCATGGACAATGCGGTCATCTATGGTGCGCATCACCTTCAGCACCTCCTGAGAAACACATAGTGGGGCAGAGAGACAGTCAGCACCCTCAGTTCATCTAAAGCCATCAAAGCAATGATTTGGAGGTTACAAATAATTTATATTATACTGCAATACGTAACATTTTTAAATTAAATCTCTGGTTATCAGAGCATACCCTGACGTCTTAGAAACAACATACTAAATCTGCTAAAACAGCCTAAGCATGTCTCCACATATTGGTGAAGCTGTACAGTGCATTTGACATTGGAAATGGTGACTTTTTCCTCTATCAACTGATAGTTTTCTGTCACCTCTAAAAAGGTAATCAACACAGAAACAGTGGAAGATTCGGTTGAAAAGATATGTAAAATTTGTGCACAAATGTAGGCACTAAAAACCAAAAGGTACACAATATGTTTCCGAAACCTTTCAGTATTCCATTTGCTCCACATTTGAGCAAAAATTTAGCACATTTACTGCACTTTTCACATCTCTACATTGTGACTCCCCTCATATTTTTCAAATGAAAATGCAAATTAAAGTTTACCCAGAGAGTGACTTGAAACAGAAATTCCCAGACTTTTTGGCTTCTGGACCTAAGAATTGCCTACTTCATAACAAGAGTCGTGAGCTGTGAACTGATGAGTTATTTTTATTCTTCTCAGATTATCTAATTTGAAAGATTTTTCAAAGCCTGAGAAATTAAAGTAGGCCAGTTTAGTTGGAATATAAGCAAGTTTGAGGCATCTATAGTGAAGCTGAATGACTGAAGACGCTTAAACAACTTCAGCAGGTTAGACATGCTGGTCGGGTTTGTTCATCTGGAGACCTGTGACTTTTAACCCATATGCTGCTTGTTTTCAGTCTGGCTCCTTGAACTTTTGCAGAGCACACAGTGTGAGCAATAGTGATCAGGAGGGTCACTCAATCACTGGCTTACACAGGAAATAAACAACACGATATATGAACTTCCACACGGTTATGATTCGGATCGCTGCTACCCCGAGACCAGTTAGCACAGGTCGGCAAATCCCTCGTTAAAATTACCTGAAACATTGAAAAGTCCTCACAGTTTAAAGTTCCACCGGGCGCCGCCATAGTTGACTGCAGGGTCCTCTCCAGACACAACGCGGGGTGACTATTCAAGAGAGTGCCTGAATGAAACCCCACATGATATTATATTTCTCATATTTATTCCTATTATTAGTATTAGCTGTATCTCGGAATAACTTAAAAAAACGATATCTCTATTTAAATAAACGATCTAACAAATTGGATACATAACAGTTACATAACTTGTGATGAAATGCTCCGGTGTCTGTTCCACGTCGATTTGTTTCCTCCCTACTTTAACCTAAGCTTTAACCCCAACCAGTCATCTTTGTGATGCCTAACCATACACAAACCATAAACCGACTTAAGCTATAACACCAGCCATGGGGGGTAAACACTATCAGAAGGGGAAACAGATTTTAACAAAATAACTATAATTTCTGATCAGGCATACGACACAGGCTCCTATGCTCATGTGACGGGGTCCTGTAGTTTGTGAAAACACAGTTAGTTGACTTTCAACAGCTGACGGCGGAGAAGTGTTGCGGCGCGCTTCAATGTCCTGATAGACAAGTTGTACCTTATTTACATTAACACAAAACATGAATTTCGTCAGATCTCGCCTTTCCATTGGCAACTTTATAGGTTGGTATGTTAACTTGAATTTCTGTGTTGCTCTTGATTAAATAACTCGCTGGCATCTATGACGGTGTCGCCTATTCTCCCACTTGGTATTTGTAACTTCGTCGTTAAATTAGCAGCTGCAGTTGTAATAACCTTACACACTAGTAGGTTATTTGCTCTTTGTTCATCCATGGTTATTTGCTATTACCATATTTGAAATAATTCTTACGTGCTATGAAAGGTGTGTCACTCGACAGTGAACCTAGGTTACGTTGATAAGTATGTTGATAGTTGATATCCAGTAGCCAAGTTCCTATATTGTGAAATTTGTAGGTCGTGTTCAGGTTTAGTCATCCCATAAAAAAGCCTCACTAAAATCTTTTGACCTGCAAACTTTTTTGTACTATTATTATTATACGATATTTCTAGGATTTGTTAACCTGACAGCACTTTGGCTCTACACTTATGATTGTAATTTAACTTCACGTTATATGATGTGTCTTGCGAGTACTGGTTTATTTGTGTAAAGTTGGTTGTTGTGAGATTTTTGGCATTTAGTAAAGGTGTTGTGATTTGAACTGAAATGATTAGAGCAGAACATTAATAAGCAACTATTTTGATAATCGTTTAAACAATTTCACAAGCACATTATTTTTTAGTATTTTGTAGTTTCACCCTCTCAATTGTGAGTATTTGCTGCTTGTCTTTGTCTTATGTAATAGTAAATTGAATTTCATTGGTTTTTGGACTTTTGGCTGGACTAAACAAGCAAGTTCAGGAAGTCACATTGGGCTTCAGGAAATTGAGATTTTTATAAAATTTCTGACATTTTATAGAACAAATGATTAATTGAGCAGGTAAACCAATATAAAAAATAATAGTTATTTGCAGCCCTAGTTGATTCCTCCTAGATCCAGTACACTTATGTGTACTTACTTGTTTTATGTCTCAACAGGTCAGAGGTGCAGACAGGTAACTGAAACATGGAGCCATAGAGGGATGTGCAATAAATCACAGGAGGCCAGAGCAGAGCCTCCGCCTGCAGCCCCGGCACAGGGTAGAGTTTTGGATCATAGGCCGACAGATTCTCTTTTTTTGGTCTCACACATGCACAACACCACAAACCAAGATCCAGTTCAACCACAGAAATTTACCATCACTCATTTGCTCTTTTCACCTCCAATCCAGAATACATTTATATGTCAGATAACCTTGGAAATTACCAAGAATAGCTTTAAAAAGGAAAACTGATCTATCTAGTGTGAAATTATGATATAAATTACACCTAAATTGCTCAAGTATTTTCAAGTAGTAGTGTATTTCTCAGAACAAATCAGAGAGATGCAATGTCCCCATATTGATTGCCTGAGGATTTTGTACATCACCGGTCACTTGTTGTTGCCATAGCATGTGTGTGAGAGTTTTCTTTAGTCCCAAAGGGAAGAGGGACACAGGACGTGGGGTCACAGTGTGGGGTGATGGAGCTAATGACTGGGGCTTGCGAAACTGATCTTCTCTGTATTCCCTGTTTTTTGTTCAAGATGTGGATTTGTGGACTTTCAAACTCTGTTTGTTCTTTGTAACGCATGCTTCATTCTTTCATACAGAACCTCGTGCCGGGTTCAGAATCCCAGGCTACAGACCCTCAGAGCTGGACAAGAAGATTATGGTCTGGTCGGGACGCTTTAAGACAGCAGACCAGATACCAGAGTTTGTGACGTAGGTTGCCTCTTCCTGTTTATACCAGACCTCCCAGCACACTCGCATCTGATTGGTTCTTTGCGTGATTTAGTTAAGATACATCACAAGAACAGAGCAGACTAACTGGATGACCGGTGGTGTTGATGTTCCAAGATGGCTGCAGTTCAAACAAGGCGTCCGTTTGTGGGTGGAGGTAATTACTGTGGTTCCTAACATCAGGGTGGAGATCATATCTGATCTGCTGCAGCGATAAAAGTCCAGATTGTCACACATAAAAACTGCAGACCTCCCATCTCCAGCACTCAGAATGAACCAAGACTCAGTATAAAGAAACACTTACCTGTGTTGACCACAAATGTGTGAAGTGTAAGATGACTGAATTGTTATTATAAATGTTGACATGAGAGACTGAGAGAAGCATGAATAGCTGGTGGTGATTGTTGACATTACTGGCATCGTATAAAGGAATATACACATTCCTTGTGTGCTGGGTGTAAAAATATCAACAAAGAGTCTGCATGTTGAAGTGTTCCACATTGTTTGTGATGACCATGTCTCTTCCAAGTGTGTTAGAATATTGTTTTTTGAAATATTTCAATATCTGGTTTACGTTTGTTTGTGCACCTACCTGTGCGACAGGTTTGAGATGATTGATGCTGCCAGAAACAAAGTCAGAGTGAAAGCCTGCTATGTGATGATGGGGGTCACGATAGGGGCCTGCCTGGTGATGGTCCTCATGGGCAAACGGGTGAGTGACAATGGATGACTGCATTGTGTTTGCATGCATTGTTTTTCTCCAATATCTGTTTACAAGGAGGAGAATCTTAGTTGAATGGTTTACAACAATGTGAAATAGCACAAAAAATCTGTTACCGCTATTTCTTTTGTATTTCAAGGTAAATATAAATATCATGTGGATCATCTAACATTTTTCATATCTTAATCTGTAAGTTTCTCATTTTGTTGCAGGCTGTGGGCAGGAATGAGTCCCTGACAAGTCAAAACATGGAGAAGAAAGCAAGATGGAGGGATGAAGTACAAAAAGAGAAGGAAGCAGCTGCTGGCCTGGCTGAGAAGGCTCCGTGATGGAGGACAACTAGTCCCCTACAGAGCCACGTCATTTTCCCCAAATAATGTATATCTCCAGTACTCTCCACTCACATACTAGAGAGCGACCGAAAGATAACGGAGCAGTTGATACTTAGTAGTACTTTTGCAGCCTGGAGATTAACCATAACACACAACTAAGGATTATTTTATTATTTTGAAACCCAATAAAAGGTTTTATCTTTTCAGTGAAACATATTGAGATTATTAACTGGCACCTGTGTTTGAGGAAACTGCACTAAAACTGTTTGTCAGAATTTGGTCACCAGAGGAGAGTGGAAACCCGAGCATGACATAACCTGGTACTGTAAGAGGTTTCTTCTGCATTTACAAATAAAACATTTCTGCAAAATAATGATTTTCAGACAAGAAATCTGTTGAGACGCATCGATTTCCATTTCCCATCAGGATTAATAACGTTTTTATCTATGCGTCTAGTTAACCTTCAACACACACCTCTCATGCTCTCCAACATAAATGCCTGGTAGCGCTTTGTTGTTAAATTTGCCTCAGAGGCAACAGCCTTTTGCATTTATGTCTTGTGAAGACAATTCATCCCTGAAGGGTTACAAATGGTTTTCAACTTTCTTAGGAGAACATCGAGAAGTAGATCATATAGTGAGCACCAAAAAATCTCAGTTTAATAAAGTAATGCTTCTTGAGAATTCCCATCTGATTTAATGGCCTGATCTGGTTTCATATAAACTGCTAGTCTGAAGCCAACCAAATGATTAATTGCAGATTCATTGATACTGAAAATAAGCATTAGCTGCTGCGCTGCACAGAAGTACTATAATTTCTCAGTCAGTTTCTCAAAGAAAATACTTACCCAAAAACATTCACCCTGAATATTAACTACAGTACAATGAAACTGATTCACTTACACGGTGGTTCATGAAACAGCTTTTATGCAAATGGCATAACAGGGGACAGCTGCACAAACTCAATACAACAAACAGTAATTAACATGTAGAGATGGTAATCTCTTGCAGAGATTTTGACAAAAGTAAGCAATGTAAAGAGGACTTGGTAAACATTCAGTTTTGCTAACTAAGGTGGTCACCAGTATTTTCAAGTTTTAATCTGGATTTTTGTTGAAATGATCTGAAGGATTCCTGTAGAATAAGGATTATGGCACCATCAGCAACATGACGGATGCAAACCCCAACTAAAAAACATGTTTTTAAAAAAGACCAACTTCAGACCCAATAGCTGATATATGTGTCAATGATTTGGCATGATCAAATTGGAAAATACTACCTGAACATGTGTTGGAAACTCATGTTTTAGACTGCTCACAGCCACTTTTCCAAAGTGATTTACTTTGTCACAATAAAGTACTTATAGCTTTGCTGAGGCAGCATGATCTACTGATTGTAATTAGTGTGCTAACAGTTTCAGACCACAATCTGCTTGAGTCCCTTTGGGGGAAGATTAAACAGTGAAGTACATTGTAATCCTTGTCATACCAGAAGGGGACTGACGATTCAGACCACACCTCTTTATACCTCGCTTCCTGAGGAGGGAAGAGCCGTGTCATCAACCAATTAAATAGTTAATGTAAAAACTATGGTATATTCTCAAAGAGCAGGCGTCAGTCCTGAACTAAAGTGCTGAAAATGAAATGAAATTATGGTAAGATAATAAAAATTTCCGCTGGTCTGCTGCTGGACAGATTCCAGGGTTAAATAGTCTGTTTTGTCTTGTCCAAGTCTGTCCAATTGTCTCAGTGCGAGGGAAGACTCCAATTCCCATGGTTCCATGGGGTTATTCACATCACACCAGAGGCGGGAGGCAGTCAAAACTCTTCAGGATGGAGCCTGTGCAGGTGGAGAGTCCCCATTACTGGATAAAGGAATGCATGATATGAGATCCAGGTCACTGACAAGCTCCACCCCTCAGCAACACAGTCAAGTTCCTAATTTGTCCATCTGTGGTCACTTATCCAATGGCCGGAGAGAAGAGGTGAGGGAATTCAACCTCCATTTTTGAGTCGATTAAGTGCCTTTCGTAGAGGTCAGTTGAGTCCTTGGGTTGGGACTGGCCACATGGCCCCGAAGTGGGCAGTTCAGTCCAAAGACCACAGTGAAACATGTGGTCAACGTCTCATGGTCAGTCCAGTGTTTAGGTTTGATCATTCTTCTCTGTGTGAGTGTCTGTGTCTGTAGGAGGGGGGTAAAAATCAAGTCCATGTTTGTCTGTCTTGCGAGTCATTAATGCTTCAACCAGACAAGCAGTGCAGTCCTAGAAACTCCCGCCTAATCGGAGAAGTGGAACGCCAATCCTACGGGAACACGAAGAGATGCTTTTTGTTCAGGATTAACTGAGGAGGAAATCCAAAAATTAAGATGGAGGTGGTGTTACAGGGACAATCTGCTAGTAGGAGACGCTGGGGCCTGAGCAGGTAGGTGGGGTTCAGGCGCAGAGGTGAGCTCAGCGCAAGACAGAATGATGAGTGAAACCTTCACAAACTGGCTGACAAGACTGCAGAACTTGACCCACGTTGGACATACGCACACACGTGCTCCTGTAATGTTACATTTTTCATAATCATGATAATGATTAAATCAATCTCTCTGACGATGAGGAGGGAAGGAGGAGGAGGGGAGCCGAGGGTTGTCGTCGCCCTTGATCACGGCAGTGGGCAGAGAGTGAGAGAAATGAGCAGAGGTGAGGATGAAGGTGGAGCACGGAGGGAGGGAGGATTTAGCATTATAGCTGGAAGCCTTCCATTGGGGCCTCACACTGCTGGAAGAGGAACTGCTGCTGCTGCAAATCGACAGCTGGAGCCAGAGACGGGTCCTCGTCTTCAGTGTTGAAGTAGCGCTCGATCAGGTCGAAGGCCTTCTGGTAGATTTCCTGGTTTTCGTGGCCCTGCAGGAACTCCAACTTGTCCAGACCTGAGAAGAAGGGAGGAAGGTAGTGCTGGAATGATTAGTCAATTGGCAGATTATTAATTGCCAGCACTTATTAATTGATTAACAGTTCATTTGTCAAGTTAAACTGTCTAACATCTGTTTCCAGTGTCTCAAATGTGAGGATTTGCTGGTTCTCTGTTTTTATATTCCTGTAAATTAAACATCTTTGGATTTTGAACCAGTGATGTCACATTGGGAAACTGTACATTTGTGAGAAAAAAGATTTCTGACATTTCCTGGAATTAAGGATTAATTAGCTAACTGATAAAGAAATTGTCAGATAATCAATGATGAAAATAATTGTTAGTTGCAGAAAATGTGCAGTTAATTCAGGTCTATCATCATATACATTTTTGTTTTCACCTAAAAAAGTTTCTAATAAGTTCTACTTCTTTTAGTGTATCTGTAAACAACAAACTGGTCAACAATGAATTAAGTTGTAAAACCATATGTCATTGCTTTGTTTATGTAACCTGCAGTTTTGCTCCAAAACGTAAAAAATACTAAATGTTGAATAGCCATCATTTGCTCATATGAATGTGTTTGGATCAAGTGGGTAAATTCAGAATTGCTTAAATGTAAGCAGCATGAATGTAATCTTTTTAATTGTGTGTGTGTGTTTACACTTACCATAGGCCTCTTCAATGAGTGCACAGTAAGGGTTGATGCCTCCTCCCCTCTTGGCCTCCAGTTCTCCCAGTCGCAGGATGTTCTCCAGGCCATTTAGAGCCACCTGAACTATTTTGGAGTCCATAAGTGTGAGCAGGTCACACAGGGGTTTTATGCAGCCGAGGTCCACTAGGTGCCTGCAGGGGGCATTACACACACAGATACAGAACAGAACTTTTATTACTCATTCACAACAAATAAAGGCTTAACAATGGATACACAGCATGATCAGTAACCCACACCTGCATCAAAAGATAAAACTACACCACAGTTGTTATACCAGCTGAAGGAGGTCTCCCTACTGCCTTAATTAAGAGTAATAGCTCATGACAATGTGCAGTTTTTGGATTTTGTTTGTGGATTTTTTTCCACATTTCTTCATTTTTTTGTCAGTTTTAAAATACAAGCTTTAGAGACTTGAATCCACCTTGAAATTATGAAACAATGCCCTAAATAAGAAGCAGCAGAGCTGGGATGTACATTTATGAGCATTAATTCTGATCGGAAAAGCTAAATGCTAACATTGTCTCATTTCTGATCTGTGGAGTTAATTACTAGCTCTTAAAATGCCATCCATTTGAAAGGAACAAGGGTGCAAGACCTTGCATAGAGTACTGTACGCATTGGTTGTATATTGTATGTTAAACTGAATCAGCGGTATTACCTAATTTGCTCTGCAGAGCCGCCAGAGGTGGCATTGGTAATGGCCCAGGCGGCCTCTTTCCTTGTGCGAAACTCTGCTACCTGCAGGATAGTGATGAGAAGAGGCAGCAGGCCTGCATCTATCACCATCTACACAGAGGAAACAAAGACTTGATTAGATGATAATTTTCAACCTCTGTAAGGAAACACTTTCCAGGTTATTTCTGTGGGATGCCACACAGACATACACATACCTGTATTTGTGCTCGGTTCCCTGCAGTGATGTTGGAGATCGTCCAGCAGGCTTCCTTCTTGATGGACTCCTTGGGGC
Organism: Maccullochella peelii; assembly: GCA_002120245.1. NCBI lineage: Eukaryota > Metazoa > Chordata > Actinopteri > Centrarchiformes > Percichthyidae > Maccullochella > Maccullochella peelii. Next base: position 73,009 of record LKNJ01003212.1, on the reverse strand, counting down.
TGCTCAGGAGGTGAAGTAGGGACTGCAGTGCTGAACAGTTCAAAATCACCTAGGCAATCACGCAAATTACACACAAAGTCATATTGTGTAATTTGCGTGGCATATTCATCTACAAGTATTCAACTGCCTTCTAGTAGTATAACTTCACATGTGTACATGCTGCCATTACCTGCGTCTGTAGATCATCTCCAGTGACTATGTTCCCAACAGCTCGCAGTGCAGGGGACACCACCTTATAATCAGAGTGCCTGGACCAAAGCAGAATTGTAATGTATGATCACTTCACATGCTGTTTCCCAGGCTTGAAACTGATATGAGCTCAAAATATTTGCCATCCACTTTCAGGACAATGGCAATAAATGTTAAATCTTACTTTCTGCTGTTACAGTGACTTGAGTTTAAGATATTTTTGGAAATGGAAATACTATTGGGACTTCTACTGTAGTATATCCTCTCCTGACTTTTGCATTAGTCAAACTCGAATACTGTCTGGGAGTATTCACGACACACCCACATCTGGATTGTCACACCCAATGTAGCAGTGACGAATGGTACACATGGAACATTCTGTTACTGTCAGAGTGAAAACATAGCTCTTAGTATACAGTGTGTGTTTAAAGTCTTACATCAGTAACTCCACCAGCCTGCGACAGACTCCTGAGTCAATAACAGCCTGGATTTTGTCATTGGGGCCATCAGATAGGTAGGAGAGTGCCCAGCATGCATCAGCTAGGATGTCTGTGTCATTGACGAACAGCAGCCAAGACAGCACACTGAGGCACGGGGACACCTGGGGAAAAAAATGGAACAAAGGGTTCAGTTCGACTGTTTTCCAGTTTATAGCCTAAATTTCCCTCTGGATCAACAGACCAATTTGGAGTGGACGTCACGGTTACGGTCAGTGCAGTTGCACGCGCATTGTGGTGGCAGAACAACAGCGGAAACAAGTTTATACGTTCATGAGGAAAGCTGACAAATAAGGAAAAGAAATGTCTTGTTGTGCTGTAGGATGCCAGAACAGGAATGCAAAAAAAGATTACTTTCATTTTTATAGAATACCGTTGTCGAAGATGCCCTTTGAAGCTAAACGCAGAAGGTTATGGTTGCAAGCCATTAAACGGACGGACTGGACTGATTAAATCCTCCGGAATTCTTGTCTCTGCAGTGCTCATTTCATATCAGGCGAGGTTTTCTCCAATGTTATCGCACACAAAGGCAAAATCAATGATGTAGTGATGTTAATAACGATAAATTAGTAACTGCAACAACCATAAAGCCGGCATTCTTAGTAGGCTATTCCATAATGGTAAACACCATGGACCAACGTTAGCAACATTAGCGTGTAAGCAGAAATAGCATGTAAACAAACCAAATGGCTCATAGACAGTTTAGCTAGAACATCACTCAGTATTTATGCAAGCATTTAATGAATGAAAGGGGCATACAGTAATATTATATCTGTGATATGATATTTACTTTACACTATGACTGAGCACAAACTTAGTTGTGCCTATTCTAGTGATTTAAATTGTTCTAACATACATTAAACAATGAAAAAGAGTTAATACTAACCTAGCCATGCAAGTGCAGTTCGCTGTCAGTATGAAGTTGTTGGACTTGTTTATAATAGCCCACGTCTTGTATAGCTGCGTTTTATATCCTTGCCGCTGGCTAGGCAGTACGTCAGTCCGTAATACACAAAAAACGAATTCGACAAATCTCGGTATTCAAGGTCCTGGACATGACCACAAAGTACAAAATTGTATGCGTCAAGAGATTTGTATGCCTTGAGTTTTTCTTTCGCATAGACGCTGGGTTTTTACACAAGGTACACAAAGATGTCCGGCCACTGTAACTTTGGCCATTTAGTTGAATCCTTGACCCATTGATTCAACAGTGAGTACGGGTCAGGAAACCTCACCCCATTGCTAAGGGTTAACTTATTAGTGTGAGACAACCTGTCTTCTGCTGGTAAACCATTAAAATAATTGGAGAAGGCTTCCAGATGATCCATTGATTTTGGCGCTCAGCCACTCCGACACCGCTAGTTCAGAACTGTCACTTTCTGCCACCAGTTTGGCTCCGCCCACAAAACACGTCATTGCTGTTTACAAACACCAAAAGGGTCTATAAAGTATCTATCTATCTTGAACTTAAAAAGTGAGATTTGATGTACTTTAGCAAAGTGAGAGGTGTGCTGTTGCCATAGTGATATGTTTATCTTGGCAAATTACCTTAGTGAAGTCTGGAGGTGGGTTCTTTCCTCTGCACAGGTTTGAGAGCGCCCACACTGCATTCCTCATCATCGTTAGACGATTCTGTTTGGCCAGTAACCTGCAAAAGGAGTTTCACCAAGCATGTTTTACCAGGGATACAGGATCAAAGCTGCTCTTTATTTTCATTGTAATAAGAAGATTTAGGAAGAAGACAATGAGTTGCTACTTACTGCACCAGGGAAGGCAGAATGTTGCAGTCTATGACAAAGTCTCTGCATTCTGTGCTATCTCCTGCTATGTTTCCCAAGGCCCACACTGCCTGAGGGGCAAAGCAAGTATTTAGGTCAGTCAATGATCAACATTCGATGACAGGACTGTTTTATTCAACCAGGCAGGTTAACTAAATATATGTTGTTATTTAGGTCAAAGTGATAATGAGGAAACATAATAAGAAAAGTTTAAGTGACTGTCGGTGGAAGTGATGACCAGAAAAAACACCGGTACATCTGAATCCTCCTTACCTGTTCCTGTACGTCTTCGAAATCCGAGCTGAGCATCTCTATGAAAATGGGCACAGCTCCTGCCTGGATCACCACCCGAGTCTGGTGGGATGTTCCTGATGCAATGTTGGTCAACACCCATGCAGCCTCAAACTAAAACAATATTCAAAATATATTCATTTATTACATATTGATCACTTAGGTTAAATTTAAACTGTTAAATGTCCTCCACTTGCGCCACACACACACACACAACACACACAGTATTTGGCATTCATTGTTAGTGCAGGAAGTGTTCATAACAAACGAGCAAAAAACTGCAAGAAAAACAAAGCAGCTTCAAGCCTCCCCAGCTTAGTCAGCTTGTGCACTCCTGCACCGTTACTGAGACATAATGAGGAAACGTACCTGCAATGTGCAGTTTTCTCTCCTCTTCAGGAACTCAACAAAGCGCTCCACCACCCCTGCAGTGGCAATGACTTCATCAATGGGTGGGTTGGGTTCTGTGTAAGACATACAGTATGGCAATACTTATAACAGCATTATCTTGAGATGACTAGATTAAAATATTTACTCAAGTTTTCAAGATTATGACAAAATGTTGGGAGTGGCAGTTTTTGCAAATACTTTTATTGAAGAAAACTGCCTGTGTGATTTACCCTGTTTATATAATGTATGCATGAAACAATGTATAAGTCACCACGCTGAAGGCATTAAATCTAGCCCTGGTAAAAATCAAGTGCACAGGCAGGTGCCACTGTTATGAACAGAGGAGAAAAGTATCCATGTGGAAAAACAGCCATCTATGGCACCCTTACCTTTGGAAAGGAGCTTCCTAAAGCGCTGAGTACCTATTAGCTGCTGCTCAGGAGAACTGGAGAAGATCATTTGAGTCATATCTTCAGAGATCACCCCACCCTGTATTGCACAGAGAGGGGGATTGATAACACAGACGAAATGCTGTCACAGCCGACTTCATACATGTAGTGAATGACGTAGATGGATAGCAGGATTCTTTCTGTTAGTATCAGCAACTTGTTTGATGAATGTTTCTCTTCTTACCATGAGTGGGTCCATGTTGTTTGCCTGGGACTCCAGGTAGCCACTATCGGCCATCCCATCGTCCTCCGGGATGCCATCATCCTCCACTGTGGCAACATTCCTCCTCTTAAAGAGCTGCAATAGAATATTCAAATAAATGTTTTAAGTCTTTCTAAGTATCTTTCCTCTTCACCATTAGTAACACAGCATGGGTTCAACTTTACTCCCTGACATTAGCAATGCTGGCAGGACATAATTTCCTGATCATTAAGGCTGTTTATGTTTGACAGTAAAGAGTAGTCACAATTTACCTGGAGGACAATTCTACCTCCACAGTAAAGCATATTAAAACTCATCCTCCGCTGAGGAGGTCTAAATTACTTCCTCCACACTTTGCTCACCTGTTCATCCTTTTTCTGTTTGCGGAGCTGTAGGCCTTCCTCTTCCCTCCTTCTTCTCATTTCATCTGTGTTGAGGGACTTGTTCTTGTAGCTCTTGAGTCGTGCATTGTCCTTACCCTGACTCATTGTGTAGCCTAGGAAGATGCAGAAATATGTTATGTAGACAGACTTGGATATGGTTTTGTTGAAAAACCAAATTTGGAACTGAATACTGTACTGATAGATGACAAAAAGCTTTTACACCACCAACTGTACAACAATGCATGTGTGATTGTATATTTAGCCCAAGTATATTTGAGTTAGCTGTGAGTAGGGCGCCCTTCACCAGTTCTCTGCATGTGTCAAATATATGGATTACCGAGACAATCACTGACTGAGGTAGCTACGTTGATTTCGAAACTTCAGCTGTAGTTTACATAACTAAATAGGGCATCATTCCTTTCAGCAACCACAATTCAACAAATGGGGGCATGTAAGGATACTAGCTGGTTAGCTTTGTGTCTTAAAACTGCGTGATTAATACGCAAACAAACACATCATTATCGAATGATCCAGTGTGCCGTTTCCCCGTATCGATTCACAAATCAGCAAAGCACAAAACAATATTAACTTAATGGAGCACAGGTCCACGGGAAGGCTACACTTAGTCAGCTAGCTAGCTAATGTCATAGCCGTTGTTAGCACAATATACTGCCGAAAGCTAGCAGGCTAACAGTGGCTAGCTGAATTAGCTAACGTTAGCTCTGAAATGCAACGTTAACGTTGTTAGCTCATGCGACATACCAATATTTTCCAAATGTTGCTAACATTAAGAATTAACTTAGCTTCTGATTGTAAAGCGTAAATATACATAGACACCTAAATACGTGTAATTATTATTAACTGACCTGTCAAATTGGGCTCTGTAATCCCCTTAGACGCTAGGCCACAGTTTGTACAGCCGTCGCCGGTATGGTACTGCGCATGCGCGTGTTATTAAACGCACCCCCCCCACTACTCCCCCGCACTTGTTTACACTCTGCCCCACCCACGCGACGCCTCTGCTTAGTAAATAACTACAAAACCAGGTTCCACTGTCCAAATAAACATGCTATACACTTTCTGTAAATGTGTAATAGAATACACAGTCAACAGACACAATACATATTGACTAACAAACTGTCCAGCAATACTACGCTGGGTGCAGACTTTATTTCAAGCCACAACCGCAGTGCAAATACGCACAGCACGCAGCAACACAAACTGCCTGTGCAGGGGATAACACGTAGGCTAGATGGAGCCATGCATTCAAAAAGTCACCGTGCCAGGGACAACTTAAAGTAAGACTAAATGCATCCGTCGGCCCTTCAGATCTATGAATGAGCAGTCTGAGTGCAGGTGTGAGTGAGAAAGTTGTATGGACCTTTAACATTGTTACTGTTTTGAGGTGGACTAGACGCTCCGTCGCCAGCGACCATCAGGTGGACGCGCCTAGTCTGTGCAGCTAAGCAGACAACATATAACAACAAACGTCATATGCCCACATGAACACAAATAGCAGCGATGGCATATCATATTAAAATAATAATAATAATCTATCCCACCTTGTTTCATTATCATCATCTTTACAGGTAAATTAAAACAGGAAAGAAAATAAGGAAAATAATGTAACAACAACAATATTATAATAATGATATAATGATCATATGGCAAACATAAAAGCAAACACAGATAGCCTGTAGTTTGTAGGCTGCACTTCCTCTCTGTGTCACAGTTTGTCTCTTAGTCCCATCCTGCAGGCACACACTCTCATCCCCAGCCCTCTGCATCACTCTCTCTCTCTCTCTCTCTCTCTGTTTGTCTTCAGCCACACTTCTCCCAGTCCGTGTTCCTTTCTCCAAATCCCCAGACCTGTCATCCTCGAGCCGTCCGCTAGATGCCCACAGACTTCCCCCTATCATTCCAGATCCTGTCACTCCTATTTTCCTTGCAATCACCTCATTCCCCTCACCTGAGCGTCCCCACCCATCTCCCCACCTGCACCTCACGCCCTACATATGCCGGTCCACTGCCTTTCTTCCAGTGTAGGTTCATCCTAGTTGCCATGTGCCTTATTGCTCCCCCCCTGTTCCCCTGCCTGCTTGCCTACCTGTAGGCTACCTGCCTGTAAGCCATCTATTTTTACAGTAAATCATTCAACTGCAACAGTCTGCCTGTGCCGTCTGCGTTTGGGTCCTTCCCCCTGCTGCCTGCAATTCCCACCGTGACACTGGCATTATACCTTTTCCATTGTTTTATCGGTTTTATTTCTGCATACTTTAAATGATATATTTGAATTCCTAAAGTTAATATATTTTTATCTGATGATGGCATTTAAGTTTGGGTCGTGTGTGTCTGTGTGTATGTCTGAATGTGTGGGGAAGATAAGGTCAGGTTTTTTGCAGGTGCATGACTATTGCTGACCATCAGAGTCAAAAATAGCATTAACTCTGTCTGACCCTCCAGCACTTAAAGCACAACAGGTGCACTGTCTGCAAATGCAAAATTTGGAATACATAGCCTATTTATTTGGTACACACACACAGACCATAAAACCACAATTTCAAAAAATACCAATTTGTCTTGTTTCCTTTATATTATTGTGTCATATCACATATCATAATATATGAGTTTTGAGAGCTATGAACATCCCCTATATTTAAACCATCCACAAACTCGTGTCATAATAATATCTGCCTGCCTTTATATTGAAAATGTAATATAGATATTGTGGTGTTCAGCTAATGAGTTGACAGTCACAAGGAGTTTGTTTGTTATCTAGGCTATTGGTTTTATTTTCTGATCACTTTCAAGATGGGCCATAATGGCACGCCACAGGCATACAACCCAAATTGCTTCTGGGCTTCTGGGATTAAAGCCTCCAAACTGCACATTGGAGTTTCTTTTCTCTCCAGGCACCTGTCAACCATTTACCTATAGAGTAGGCTATATGATCCAAACATTGTTTCAAATGTTCAGCAATTTTCAGACGTCTACATATAACCTAGACGCTCCAACGCACGCACGAACTCTGCGCAATTGTTCTCCAAAAATGACAACAAAGCAAAGACAACCCAGGGTCCTTTCTGACGAGGACTGCTTCGACATGTGGCATGACTACATGAACCTGGGCAGACTGCTGCGAAGACTGTGCGACGGGCGTGATGGGGACCACAGAGACACTGAGGGGCCCAAGAAAGAAGCAGCGGCGCCGTGGAGCCACATCCAAACTTCTCCGAGGGACTCGGAGCACGGCAAAAACTCCACAAAGAGTAGTTCAGTCAGCAGCCTCTCGGACACCAGCTGCAGCGGGACTTCTTCTTACTTCTGCCGCTTCTGTAAGCAGAACGGGGAGTCTGCGAGAGTGTACCGGTCACACAAGCTGAAATCAGACGACGGGAAAGTCACTTGCCCCATCCTCTGGAACTACACCTGTCCCATCTGTGGAGCCACCGGGGACCACGCTCACACACGCAGGTACTGCCCAGAGGCGCAGCGGCAGGATGATGCGAGGATGCTGCCAAGGTTCTGGTAGCTGACAGTGGGACAGCGAAGACTGATGACGCTGAAAGGACTGTACATAATTACCAAAAAATGTTTTGGCCATGTGTTTATGTTTACATAAGACTGTTGTAGGTTCCCAGGGTGTACAGAAATGTGCAGCTTGGAGTGAAATGTTTCACGTTTAATGTTGTTTTTGCATGAATATGCGTTACTGTCATTCTACTGCAGACTATCTGCTCTGCATATAGTTTCATCACCAACCTGTCCAGCGTTAAAAAAAACATGTTATCAATCCTGTAAAAACTCAAACATTTTGGAAACTGCAAAACTAAAACTTCTTGTATATATGATCAAAAATAGCAGTGTTTTCTTGTTGTAACAGTGTTTACTTTGAGGTTGAAAACAGTTTGGAGGAAATTCTGAATCCCTTTAGCTATAAGTTCCTGTTATTTTATGTGTTGGTCTCTTCAAAGCAACAAACTTTGAGTCTCAAATAAATGAACAAAAAGCTCAAAATATTTTCTCTGAAATTTGGTGGAGCAGAAGCATAAATTAGCATATGATTGAAAAACTCAAAATTGTGCTTAAGTAGAACACTTGAGTCAACTTACCACTGAAAATGTAAATAGTAAAATGTAACCTACTACAGCTTTATTACACAAAATAAATTAGTAAAGTGAACGTAAGTTATTGAGGTAAGAGTCATAACTTCTCTAATAGCAAAAGCAGTGAACATTTCATAACTCATAACTCACTACTCACAAAAGAAACAGACTCTGGTCCTATACCTGCTGGGCCACAAGCTGCTTTGATCAGGTGATAAATTGCTGTTACTAAACAGGTGTATGAACAATGACCCCTGTTAGAGAGTTATATTATAGCTCTTATATCATTGGCTTATTATAACTGATGCTTTAATGCATGAAATGCATGTCATAAGCTGGCAGAGATGGAGGATATTTTACCTTTATCATAGTTAGTTTAACAATAACAATGTGTCATATTCTATGTAGTTGTCATATGTTTTGTATATAAAATCCTAATCTGTGACGTAACTAGAAGTAGAGTAAAAAAATATACTGAAAGGGCTGAAATGAAATTCCTTTAGTCTTTTTGTACAAGCTCATCACATGTATTGTATAAATAATATATCAGCAAAGTAACTACAGATATCAGATAAATGTAGCGGACTAAATCCAGCTGGACCTCATGCATTGATGGCTCACTGAATGGGCTTACTGGGCTCAGGCACAGGGGCCCAAGGGTTCAGGAGGCCCCTGGGCTAGAACCTCTGTTTGAAGTGACTGTTGTTGGAAAATCAATCAAATGATAACAAAGAGATGCAAAACGAGCACACAGAGACGCAAAATAACTGCAAATACACAGATGCTCTTATGTAGGTGGGGCGCGGTGCCATCTAAATGAACTCAGTCCCCACCACCCTTGAAATGCCTCCTTTCCATGAAAAAACGTCCTCCAGCTGGCAGTGGGCCATAATTTCATGAAGCTGTTGTTCAAAGTTGAGATGCTTCATTGGCTATTCTTATAAGAGCACACTCAGCTGGGTCACACCCTGCTGGGCCACAAACTGATGTGACTGGGTGATAAAGACCTGTTACCAAACATGACTACTGGGGCAAAGGTAGCTTTTATAAATGTTTATAATTATGAAACTCAGTTATGTAGCAGACAATCATAAATCTTAGGCCATAGGATTATATTTCTTTTCACTCATTCACAGGAAACAGGGAGGAAGTCCGTAAACTTTGCTGATATAAGTTTCAAACGTACACGTGCTGGAGGGCCATAAAAGCCTTGCTGTTGCACAACCAGCTCTTTTAAATGAAGTAACAGCTCCTCCTTGACAACAGTCTTTGTGTTGCACTGTCACTGCTTTCATCCAAGAATGCACAATAAACGGTATGCTTCTTTATTCATGCTTATATTGGTGCCAACTGATTTTAAGAATAAATTATCAGCATGCTATGGTAAAGCTTTTTTTGTGTTTTACTTCATAATGCGTGTTTTAATTTGTAATACTTTTACTTTTGTAATACTTTTTAGATAAGTTGACTTATACACAATGGCGAAACACAACATCAGCCTTCTGGTTGCCACAGTGCTGGCATTGCTTTTCTTCATTATCACTATGGCGTTCACTGCTCTGGCAGGGCCGGGAATATGTAAGTCCAAGTTTTAATGCTCTATTTACATTAATTATATTGTAATATAAAATGTAGTTATGTAATATAAAACTGTAGAAATAATGTTCGACCTTTTAAGTGTGTCAAAATAATTTTTTACAATAATTTTGTATCTGTTCAGCTCTGTGATTTTTTAATTTATGTCCCCCAGATCCATTTCTGGAGACCACCGTTAATATATCTGATGAGTTTGTAACCCAGATCACACCATCAGGATGGACCTTTACCATTTGGTCGATCATTTACATCTTCCTGGCTTTAGTGTTGGTCTACATCTTCTCCGGCATCTTTAGGAAGTAAGTACATTTTTCTGACATTAATACAGTTGCACTAATAAATAAAGGTTATCTTTGTCTCCTAGGTTGTATCTGGTACGCTGAAGTATACATTTACCTCTCTGTGATTTATTTTCTTCAGGAATGCCTATGGTTACGTCTACTGCAGCCCTGCTGTTTTGCCACATGGATTTTTTGTAGCTTGGTGCTTGAATCTGGGCCTAAACACTACGTGGTTGTTCCTGTGGGACAGAAAGTGAGATGGGATCTTTTCTTCTTACGAAGTGTCGTTTTCAACTGAAATCAGTCGGCAGTTTATATCATAGTATTGAGAAACCATCTTCAGTTAATTGTTACAGGCAAACAATTGTTTTTAAGTGTATTGGTAGGACATTTTTAATGAAAAATGCCAATTCCTGTTCAAGCTCGAGGAGATGCTCGAGCCTATCCCAGCATGCATTGGGTTAAAGGCAGGAAAACAACATTGGCTAGATTTAGTCTGACGCATGGCTGGCACATTGAAAGGTTTTAGAGGGGATTTGTGTCTCTAGTCAACATTACCTGCATCTCTTTGAATGTAGGAGGAAACCAGAAGAAATCCACAGGCTCAAATGACTTCAAAATATAGATCATCATCACCTACAATTAATAAGATCATTGAGTCATGAATTTATAGAGAACAAGTTGAATAACAAAGTGAAAGAATATTGGAAGAATACTGTTTATTTCAGACATGCAGCTACTTTAAATGGATGTGTGTCCTTTTCTTCTGTTTCTGCACACTGGAATTTGACTATTGTTATATTCTGTACACATAACATCTAATGGAAGAGGGATCCTTCACTTATAGGTTGAAAGTTTTTTGGGGGAGTTTCTCCTTATTCGAACGAAGGGTTTACAGATAGACAGTAAAAGTACAATGCTGTATAGATATGAGGCAAACATTTGTGTGATGTGTGATTTTGGTCTATATGCGTAGATAAAATTGACCTGACTTCATGAAACAAAAGGGGGAAAAAGTAGAAAATCCACACAGGAGTTGCTGCGTGTTACTGGAAAGCATCAAGACTAAAATGCTTAGATTTTTGCTGCAGACATGATCACTGTAGTAAAACATACATTATTCTATTTTTTCATCCCTATCAAAGGTTGATGCCTGCTGCACTGGCTTTCCTCATCCTAATCGCCTTGACTAACTACGTCGTGATATTCTTCTCTTGCCACGGTCTCCACAACTATGGAGCCTGGCTCAGCAAATACCACAAAGTAGACCTGTGGCTTCACCGTGTGTTGGTTAGTACGGCAGCTCAATTGCAAGTTTACCTGCTACCTCCCAGCAACATCTTTTGTGCCAACTCTATTCTCATAAGTAATGGCTTTAATTTGAAAGATACCCTGCATATGTGTCTGCATCTAAATCTTTTCTGTTGTGTCTATTACAGGTGCAGAATGGTGTTGCCATATATGCAACATGGACAACCATTGCATCCCTAATTAACCTGACCATTGTGCTGACTAATGATGCAAACATGTCCCAGACGGACGCTGCCACAGTCTCACTCTCTGTTTTGACTGTAGTGTTGTTTGTGTGGTAAGTGCAAAGTAGAGGGAGAAAGAAATCTGCAATACCTTTAAGAAGCTCATTAATAAAAAAAACATATTTCTGGAGCAAATGTGTTGGATCTCTCACAGGTTTTTCCTGGAAAACTCTGTCCTCGACAAACATGTGAGGTACATCCTCTCCATTTACCCCGTTGTTATCTGGGCACTGATGGGGGTATTCACGAAAAACCATGACGCTGCAGCTCCTACGCGCAATAACATCTTCATCAGTGAGGAACTTACTTAATTAATTTCTATTATATCACCTGGATATTTCTTACATTCACTATTGCATGGACTGTGACTGATTTTTTAACATGCAGTTAAATACATACAGGAATCTATACCTGTTTATGTAACCGACTTGCAATAAGGGACAGATAGTATACACACTAATGCTTCCCTCTGATATATTCTTTCCACTATAGCTGCACTGTTGGCTGTAGCCTGTGTCGTGTTTGTCACACGGGTACTTTTGGTCATCTGGAAGCACATCAAAAAGCCATTTTACGAAGATTTCACCCCAGAGGTCATGTCTCCGATGGAGATTGCTGAGAATCAACAAACGATATTTAAGTGAGAATGCTGAATGGATATTTGTATGATGAACCTCTCTGTATGGATGCAGTATTGTTTCTGTATGAGATGTATTTGTAAATGCTTTGTATATATTGTAATTGATGACTTATACCTTGGAGACACTATAAAGGTCCAAATGTCCAAAAGTCCAATTTAAGTTGTCTCATGTACTTGGATGTTAATACACTGTGTACTCATAGTGGAATAATGCAGACAATTCTTTATTCATTTCACTTGTATTTCTCATACAAATATGAAAAGTTGTGGTTATTGTTTTTTTTCATTTTGACTTTTGTTTTGTATACTGTTCAAAATAAATATTGTTTTCCTTCAATTGTATGCTTTTGTGGAATGATTTGTGGTATATAAGAGATAACAAATACTACAGCTGTTATCAAACAGTACAATTATGTCCTTGGTTGGTCACTTGAGATTCAGGGTATATAGTAATGACAAAATAAAGAATGCTTTAGTAAGAAAGGATCATTAATGACAATGAATAATGATAAAGATTATAGGCTTGATCACTCATGCCCCATCCTTAGCTTTGTAATAATGACTTTCTGTGTTTGGTGCCAATAACCAACAAACCCTGATGGGAAGACGTCAAAGACCTACAACCACTTATGCCATTATGCCATCAATAACACACAAAACTGTATGTCCACTGTGTATTCCACATACTCTGTTGTATGGATTTTGTTTGTAGATCTTGCCTGAAACTAAATCTAGAAAAGCATTACCAAAATCTACTACTGCTCTTTGTCTCATTTTAAGCTTGGCCAGATGTACAGTAGAAAAATTCATGGTGACACAAGTAGCCACAATACCAACACAAGGATTACTAATAGGGTTAAACCTGATATTTCCATCTCACCTGACAAATAATTTCTCCTCAAAACTAGACTTTCATAACCCAGCATGGTTTCAAATGTCCATTTCTAGGATGACCATTTTTGTGCCTGTTCAAATATGACAAATATGTTTATGCTTATGTAAAAACAAGCTTACACAAAATGTATGTCATTCATTCAGGTGTCACCTATATGAATGTGTTCCATAATCATGGGTAATAAGGGGGAAAAAGTTGAGAGTTTGTTTTATTACTCACTGCGCTGTGGCTGAAATGTATACAAGATAAGGCGTGCATGTGATGCTTTGAGTGGTTGTAAACTTCGCTCTTACACAACTAGCTGTTCTATTAGATAGGCAGTCCCCCATCCTCATTTACTCTGGTTCTTCACACTTATGACTAAGCTCACACGGGGCAAAGAAAGGTACGTCTCATTTGAATTTATGGAGTCTTTATCATGTGGCCACTCTTTTTGTTTTGCTGCCAAGTTTAATTATCCTGGAGGAAACTCAGCATGCAGTAGTGGCACGTGGACCTTTCTGATGTTACACAAGCTTGATATAACGTTTTAAAATCTACTTCAGTCCTTGAAATTTGACTTTTACTTAGAATGACAGTTTTTTTTTAGATTTTTATGGTGAAAATCTTGAAAAAAGGATGGAAAAAGGAGGATTTATGAAAAAGATGTAACTTGGTGTTATTGTCTGAATGGCCTCTGTACATGCTGCATAGGTTGTTTTTTTTTTAGAACTTGCTGCACTACTCAGGGAGGTCAGAGGTCAGGTTCAAATGCAGGTTATCACTAATGAAGTTGGATGGGATTAAGTCTTCCACTTAAGCACATTTCTTTGAGCAAAACTTTATTTGCTCATTCAGTATAAAATACTACAATATACCAAATGTACCAAAGAATTAATCTGTAAATGGGGAAATGCCCTATATATCCATTGTTATTATCTTTTCTACTTTGGAATAACCTTCATTTATCACAGGAGACCACAATGGGAAAACATAATTCTGGACGTCTTGCTGCGATAGTGGTGTCTGTTGTTGGCTTTGCAATAAATTTGGTGTTAAACGGGCTGTCTGTAGTTGGAATTGGTAAGTCAAAGACTTTTTAACCATCTTTCTGTTAAGTTGATTTAGTTGAACTTGTAAAGGATGTTAAGTAACATTGTGAATGGGCACTCTAAGATTGTTGAGAAATCACAAATATTAGTTTAACATCTTACATTCCTCTCCATTCTCACTCATTATTTGCATTTTATTTCTCCTTAGGTCCTTATGATACCACAACAGCCAATGTGTCTGCTGTGTTTGACACCGAGACCACACCTTCAGGATGGACTTTTAACATCTGGAGTGTCATCTATATCTGGCTGACAGCAATGATTGTCTACATCCTCCCGCCACTTTGCAGAAAGTAGCGGCCAACTTTTATATTTCCTTGTTTAAAACCTTAAAATATTGCAAACCTTTTTTCAGAAGTGTGTCTTTGTAATCCCTTTTTGGGATACCAGATGTGAAACAAATTTAGGAAGTGTCAGCAGCCGTAAGAGCCACAGAAAAGAATAGTTGCCTAAATTGACAATCACTGCTCTGTGGATGTCAACATTTTCACCAACTCACAGACTTAAAGATCAACTGTGGATCTTTTTTCTTTTAGGAATGGTTATGGCTATGTTTACTGCAGCCCTGCTGTGTTGCCTTACGGATTCTTCATTAGCTGGTGCCTCAATCTGGATTTCAATATTGGTTGGCTGCTTGTTTGGGACAAAGAGTCTCCAGTGGGAGCTTTTAAATGGCTCCTGTGATTATTCTAGTTTCGGTTTATGTCTCACTTCAGGTTTTACAGCAACCTAATTTAAATAAATAGAAACTTTTCTAAACAGCAACATTAAATGTATGTTTTTCTGCTGTTCTTGTGTTGTACTGAAGAGAGATGATTGCCGTACTGGTTTTTCTCTTCCTGGTCATCTGCACAAACTAATCCATGACATGCTTCACCTGAGCCAAATGTACAGTATTTGCATTTTTAAGTGTATACGCTAAGGTTTTAATCTTGCACGTGGCAGGTTATATGAGTCTATTTTGTTCACATGTAGTTAATATAATGTGGTTTAATTGTACAATGTTTAAAGCATGTATTAAACTAAAAACCTCTTTAATACTATATTTGCAGGTTCAGAATGGTGTGATGATATACAGAACACGGACAACCATTGCGACACTAATCAACCTGACCATTGTACTGACTTATGATGCAAACATGTCCCCAACGGATGCTGCCACCATCTCATACTCTATTTTGGCTGTTGTGCTGCTTATGTGGTAAGGCCCTTCACTTGGAAAACACTTATTAGAGAAGTAATATGCAAAATCATCAGTGAGATCCTGAAGCAATGTATTTGTGCTGCGTGTTTATCACAGGTTTGTTTTGGAAAACTTTGTCCTTGACAAGGACATGCGGTACATCCTCATCATCTACCCTGTTGTGATCTGGGCGCTGTCTGGAAACCTGGACAAAAACTACGATGCTAAATCACCCAGCCACAACGGCATCTTCAATGGTAAGACACTGAAGAGAACTCTGTATTAATAACATGTGAGAAGTGTATGATCATCTCTATAATCACATCAACAAAATTTCATGAGACTGATTTCCTGAAACATAACAGGTGGAAAGTAATAAGAGTAAATAAACACAATATTAATGAAAAATAATGAAGCAATTTTTAATAAATTATATCCACAGTAAAGCAAATTTAATTAGAGCACATTTGAAACAGTGGTCCCACTTAAGTAAAATGTTACCTTTTTATCTTGAATTTAAGAGGAAATATTATAACTCCTGTACAAAAATGCATCTGGGGGCTACACAGAATTAATCTTGGTGACCACAAATATCTGTTTAAAAGTTGTGCTACCTAGATTTTCTTCTCTTAGTTGTGCTGCTGGCTTTAGCCTCTGTGATGTTTGTCATTCGGATTGTTTTGGTGATTTGGAGACACGTCAAACAGCCGCTCTATGCAGACATAAGTCCTGACGCCATGGAACCGATGGAGATTGCTGAGAAGCAGAAAAAGATATTTTGCTAAACATTTTCATGATATAACATACTTACACTTGATGTCATATATAGAAAACTGTTGTTTGGCATTACTTTGTTGATGATTATGAGGACAAATGTTTTATTTTTTAACTTTTAATAAATGTTATCAAATTCTGATCACATACTGTATGATTTTAAATGCACACCGGCATAATTTGCATAATTAAATAATGTAATTAGCAATATTCTTTTCAACTTTGGCTGACTGATCTCTGAACCTTTTATGGCTCTTTTCTAACATATTGATTGCTAGCACAACTCATTAGGCTCTGATAAGGAGACTTACAACACTACACAGAGGTTCAACACTGTAATCACCCACCTTACAGTATAGACTGTATGTGCATTCAGAGTTTACAGTATGTTTGTTTTGTATCAAATGTCAACTTATAATACCAACAGTTCAGCAGTGTGCGTCTTTTGTCATAATGTGGCAGATGAACAAGAATATCATAATTCAAGTACATATATGATGCTAATCCAAAATCATCATGGACATAGTCAAATATTAGTAGAATTTACAATTATTTTCTATTGCCTTTATTATCTTATTATTATACATTTTCAAGTATATGTTAAATTCAAAATATCAGTATTTTGTAGGTCATATCATCTCCTCAAGGGTAAGCAGCTGACATGTTAGATTTACCTACGATTAACCTGTGGGGGGCAGCAACGCGAGGCGCTAACTTCAGGTCTCAGTCTGCTGGAAAACAAAATGTAGAAGAAGAAGAACATCCTGGGCGTTTGGTCCTTTTAAATTCCCTCGGGTTGATCTTACAGGCAGAAAGCCCATGACAAACTATAGCTTTGCCCACCAGCAACAAGCTCCACCAGCCAGATAGTAGCGTTTATATTATACTTTCATCATAGTCAACTTTATTTTATAGTGAAGTAAAGGCGGACTGTGGGTTAGCATCTGCCAAATTAGCAATAGTCGTGCCTGAGAGGCTTCTCTCAGGGCACATGGTCAACAGGCACTATCGGAGTGCGCGGTTTAATTCCAAATCGTCAACAGCACCATTGTTTTGCTAACGTTAATGTTAATGTTGTTTATCAAATTGGCGAAATAGCTGTCTTACCAGCTTTCACACGATTATACACTTATTCCTAACTTGATGTTTAGAGTGCGGATTCAAATAAATGCATTCCCGTGGCTAACTGAATAAGAGCAGTTAATGAAAACAGCTAGCTAACTGTTAGCTTGGGTCTCGCTGTCGTAAACACTCATCTAACGTTAACGTTACCGTTAAAAGACAAATAGCTAGCTAACATAAATGGAGACAAAGTACCCTACCTTGGTAAGTTGAGGTCTTTTGTGTTTCTGTTGTCTGTTGTGCTTCTGAGGAAAGATGGCTGAACAAACATGTAACAGTTATAACTATAGTTATTCTAGCCTACGTTAACCAAAACCGAGGGAGGAAGGGGCTGTAACGTTACACCAAGTACAAGTACAAGTACAGTTTTGCTCAGTACAAATAAGCTAGCTAAAACCAACAGCCATGAAATAACTCCGAGCTTCATGAAGGGTATAGTTAATGTTTAGTTTTAGTTGAAACTCATTTAGAGCGGTGTTTTATCTCCAACTTCATGGTTATTTCAGGGGGCTGTAGATTGTGATGCTGTTAAATTGTGTTGTGTAATACTAAGGGGCGTTTCTATTTAGACCATCCTATGTATAAGAACAAGGGCTACTGCATTAAATATTCTACATGACTACTGTAATTTTAGCTTGCTGTACCTAATAAACTGACAACGGAGTGTGGTATTCAAGTGTGGTTAGCTGGTAGTCTTTTTTCCCCTAGTTTACAAAGTAACCAAATTACAGTAGATGCAGTTAAAACTAACATTGTCTAACTTTGTTTGTTCACAGAGGAGACCAAAGAGAAAACTCTGCTATCTTACAAACAAGGAAAGGTACGTTTGAAACTGTTTCAAGGGGAATGCCTTGCAATTTTTAAATGTATTATGTAATATTTTCAGTGTTCATGTGCTCTGTGAGTGAGCATTGTACTAAAGCCAGGGTTAAAAAAAAAAAAACTAGAGCTGAAAGTTGGGATTTCTGCAGTCGTTGCATGTTATGCACAATAATGAAATAATTATGAAATGAAGATTATAGTTTCAAAGAAGATGAGATAAGTTGTTTTATCTTATTTTTATGCCTAGATTTGCTTAGTGTGTTGTTAAATATTTCATGTGTAATGCGGATTTAATGGTATTAAGTGTCTCAGCAGTTGTATGGGGACTATGAAATTTTGGTCTTTCAGTTATCATATTAACCTGACATTTGTGTTTTCAGTCCATCTAAAGAATGGGCAGGAACGCTGACATTGGCAGACATTGATAGGATGTTTGATGACTTGGGTGAGTTGAGTTGTGTGATTGTTTTGCTTTAATATTTTGCAGTTTGTTTTGCATTTTCATTATGTTAACAAATACTTCACTATTCTTTACAGATCCATCCTCACATGATGAAGATAACTTACTTCCCCCATCTCCTCTGCTCAAGACCTCTGATAGTGAGTCAAACCAGAGTGAGAGAAAGGCTTCACCAGTCCCACAGCAAGGACACCTAACGGAAAAACTTCCAAGATGCCAAATGGTAATGTACAGTGTCAATCACTACAGTGACTTCTGCTCATATTACAAAGGCAGTTTGTTGCCTCTTTGAATGTTACAGGCAATTCTCTGATGGTTGATTTAACATGCAGAGGGGCTTAGTTTTTCCTAGTTTTTTTGTCACTGACAGCTGTTCGCTGCTGTTATGTCCTCACTTGGGAAAGAGTTGATCAGACAGTATTTATACAATTATTCATTCATTTATTTATTTATGTTTTTCACAAAATTGAATGGCATGATTTGTGCCATTATGGGACAAAATTGCCACATCGTGCCTGTATGCTGCAGCTTGGTTAGTATAATGGACATCTTCCACTTTCTGATGATGTGCTTGTTTACACAGCAGCTCTTGTCATGTGCTTTGTGTACCTTTCTTGATGCCTTTAAATGTTTTGTAACTCTTTAGGGTCCTGAAGGAGATGTACTGCATCCTGCAACAAGGTCAACCAGTCTTAAACCAGACATTGGTAAGAGACCAGACCTGTATTTTACTGAGAATATACTTGGCCTTTCTACATTTACACATATTAAATCTTCAGTCACTTGTCTTTTGCACTTGTAGAAATGTTTTTCTTGTTAAAGGGTGCTGCTTGTCCTTGTTGCAGATTTGGACTTTCCATTCAAAGTGCATGGGCCAGTGAAGACATCTAGCCCTATTGAAGAGAATATGGCTGTGGAAGATGTAGAAGAGCTGGACAATGAAAAAGACCAAATTGCGTCCCCAATTCTCTTTGCCAGTGAAGATGAAGAAAAAAAAGAGGCTAAGACAGAGGAGCCTCTACCCACCCAGAAACCCCAGTGTGAAGAGCACGCCACAGAGGAGTATGTAATTATTAATGCCTTTCATGTAGGAAATACGTTATTTAATGATGATTTGTCTGTCAGGAGGTGTTCTTTGTATAAAGTGTAAGTGTATTCTAGTGTCAGCACTCAATGTAAACATCGGGAGCAAGCAAATTATCACTCGTTAATCCACACCACATGTTTGTTTTAATAATTGTCCTTTCCTCTAGAAGTGATGACGTTGAGTTGCTTGAGTCTCCTCCAAGCACGTTTGCTTTAAACAAACCCAAGATGTCAAGCCACGAAAACAAGGTGGAGGGACTATGGTAAAGACCTTTTAAATCTCACCGTAATGATTAGCTTGCTTCAATCACCCAAACACTCCATTAGTATCTGATGGATTGTAATACACAATACACAAGTGACCATTGCAGTATGCAGAGTCCACTTTATGTTTTGATGTTTGACCTATATTTGTCTGGTACCTGTGTTCATTACTTGGACGTTCACCTTGTTAGATTTTATACTTATGTGCATGTGGTATGTATATATTGTTTTTTTCTGCAGCAAAGAGAGCCACTCAGTCAAAGAAAAAGCAACCAAGAAACCTCGAACAGCTGTTTTGGAGGGCCAAACAAAAGCACCAAGGTAAGAAGTGATGACTTTTTAATGTAGTTATTTTTCACTTTCACTTTGGATCTAGTGACCTATCAATACTGAATATTTGAAGCCAATAACAATATTGTCTTTGGAGAATGAATTACCTGGCATTAAGATTTACTATTTGCATAAAATGTACTGGCTGATATTCATGTTTGGCATCCCTTAAATTTGGTCATTAAAGAGTTGCTATGAAGATATGTACTGTGGCAGAAAATTTTTGTTAGGATGACTTCATGAATATAAAGCATAAGATAGCATAAAAATATTGTACTACAACTGCTGCAACTGACAGTAAACATTATAATGATAAAATATGATATAATAAAAAAAATGCTCATAAATCAGAATGTGAAAAATACCAAATATGAGGCCATTAAATGTTAGTCTACTACTTGATCTGACTTGCTGATAACGCACATTATTCCAGTTGACAATGTAATACAGCAAAAACTCACACATTCATTTTTTTATGCAACAGAACAGTATATTGTGCCATTTTAAATTCAACTGAAAAACTTATTTCAGTCAGTTCTGTTTTTTCTTTTCATTCATTCCCAGGAAAGAAAACACAGACCCACATGTGTCAGCAGTGAGACAGGAGCCTGAACTCGCAGCGCCTAAGAAAAAGTCAGAAAGTGCTCACAGGCAGCGATCGGTGGAGGCGTCCACCCGTGTGGGAAAAGACATGGCGGCTTTTCTAGAGAAGCTTAGAAATGCTGGACAGTCCAAACCTGCATGGTGAGTTGAGATAAGAGTACACCATAATCATTTGTCGCTATAGTGTCTCCTATTGAAAAATGTAAACAACCAAAATATGTACACAAAGTAATCATCCTTGTACTTCAACATAGAAACATAAAATATTTAATAATCCATTCAATTTATTTATTTAGTTCCGGGAAGTCTCTGTCACCAGTAAAAGTACCCACTCCTCCTCCTGAGCCAGAGGATGATTTCCTGATTGTGGAGGATGATACACCTCTTTGGATTTCCATCCCAAGTAAAACTGCCACCAGTAAGAGACAGAAACAGAGCAGAACTTCCAGCACCGACAAAGACAGCTCAACAGACAAGGGGACGAAGTATAGCCCACTAGAGACTGCACAAAAACAGCAGGAATCTGAACAGGACGACAGAAAGCTGGGAAGTCAGACTACCAATCAGAAAAGGAAGAAGACAAAAGAGAATGAGGTGACTGAGCCTGGGAATGATAAGGATGAACTGTCCAGTCCTGAGGATCTTCCTGCAGGTGACTTGATAGAACAGAACAAACCAAACAAAAAGAAACAACGACTCAAGAAGGTACCATCTAAAGAAAGTGACAAGGCAGAGGAGCATCCTAAAGACACAGCCAACAGGGAAACGGATGAAGAAAAACCCACTCTGAAAATAGGAAAGAAAGCTCAGAAGTCCTCTGACATGAAGAGAGCAAAGTCTTTAAAAGATGGGAATGAAAATGCCAAGACAAGCAGGGCTAAGTCATTAAAGGGGGCCAGAAAAGTGACGCAGGGATCTGATGCAGTAAAGGAGATGGTGTATGTTGAGGCTGTGAAGGAACAAAGTCAGAGCAGTGAGGAACATGCAGATGCTGAAGACCTGGGTTCTTTTTCAGGTAAAAAAAAACCCTATACAGTCATTTAAATCTCTTCCTATGTGTTGACATTGAATCTTTCTGCAAGTTATTACTATAATTTAATCAGTGTAAATGTGTCTAAATGTATTTGCTGCCATTTGTGAATAGAACTGTTTTAAAGCTGGAAAGATATCTGACTTTGAGCCCACTGACATTCAGGTAGTGAATGAATTGGTATCCTCTGAATATTTGGTTTAAAAATTTGAACTCTAAGAAGATCTTTATTTTTAATTGTAGAAACAGCTGTAACTCAAATACAGTGCAGAACTCAAAAATATCCAACCAAAAATTCTCTTTGATGAGAGTTTGGCTATACTTTTATTTATTCTTTTTATTTATTTATTGGTCCCTATTAGCTTCCACAAAGTAGCTGCTAGTCTTCCTGAGGTCCATACCAAACAACAATAAAAACACAAAGAATAAGTTAAGTAATTTTACATAGGAATAGGGAGACAATGGAAACTTGTAATGAAAAATATTGTCAAATTAGATAACAATGAAAATTAAGGTTTATTTAGAAATGCAGTGTGAAATGTATGAAGATTATTTAAAATAGTAAAATTTCTTTTAAGCATCTCATTCGACATCTATACAGCATTACATATATATTTTCCCTCCACAGACAAAGAAAGAATGAATTCTGAAGCACAAACGGCAAAGGATTTAACAGATGGAAAGGATAAACAAAACAAACTACCGCTTATGTCTGAAGGGAGTTCATCTGAAGACGATCAGATTCTTGGGAAAAGGAAAAGGAGGCAGACTGGGGAGTGGTGGTTGAGCTGCCCTCAGAGCACAGAGGTTACAGACAAGCAGCTTACACTGAAGAAGTCAAAGCAGAACAACAAAGAGCCCAGCGCAGCAGTACCATCACCTGTAAAGGCTACAAAGGACAGAGTTTTAAAGAAAAGAAATCAGACACAAACTGCACCGTCATCCAGCTGGAACACAAATAAAGCTAAAGAAAAGAAAACCAAGTGGAACAAAAACAGAAATACAAGAGGAGATACACCAGACAAGATGAAAGCAACAGACGAAGTATATAATGCAATTGAGGCAGAGCAGATTGAAGAGCAGGAGCAGCATCACGAGATCCTGGACCAGGACCCGGATCTTGTGCAGTCCAGCCCTTTGGACCTTACACACAGAGACCACCGCCTTAAATCAGGTAAGGTCAATGGTAGAGGAAGCACTCAGACCCTTTTACTTAAGGGTTAGTACCAATACCACAATTTAAAAATACTATTATAACCAGTAAAAGTGCTGCATTTAAAACCCTACTTAAGTAAAAGTACATAAGTATTATCAGAAAAATGTACTTGAACGGTAAAAGTACTCCTTGTGCAGGGAAATTGCCCCTGTGACTGTGAAGGTTAGAGATTTGTTTACACAGGTCCATGCTGATGTTAATAAAAACATTTACCTCATGCTCAAACATTTTAAGTTACAGTCGAAAACAGTTGAGTAAGTAATTTTTTGTAAGGTACAAATAATACCTATATTTGAGTTTTGTAAACATAAAGACCAACTAATAAGCTTTGTAACATACTAAGATGTGATGTTTTACAGGGGATCAGGTGTTTCAAAGAGTATACCATCATGGCTCTAATGAAAAAAAGGCCGTCACTCCCAGAAGACCTAGGGAGCGGCTCAGGGTGGCAGAACCAGAGAAACGAAGGAGGAAACCTCCCAATAACTGGTGGATGGTTGATGGCATATCTGAGGACGTGGAGAGCATCTCCTCACAGCCTCAGCAGCAGGAGCCCAAACCTCGTAAGGAAAGAAAAAAGCAGTCTAAAATGAGCAGATCTCCTGCACTTGGGGCACCCAGATATGGCAACATGGCAGTCTCATCAAAACCACTAGGGGGAGCTCCTGTGCCTCCTCTGAAGGTAAAGCCATTGTCAGCTCCAAAGACCGTCAAACGCTCTCTGACCACATATAAAAACATTTTCACTTCAGTCACAGAGACCCCGACTGTGGTCTGCAGCAGAGAAGCAGGTCAGAATAACAGACGTAAAGTCACTGCACGTCCTGCAGAGGGAGTCACTGCTATTGACTGTACAACCCTCAGTAATAAAGAGATTCTCAGTATGGATGCTGGTGAATCCAACTGCCCTCCCAGCCATGACACCCCACAGGACAGCAAGTGTCAGTCAGATAGCATGTAAGCAAAAGTCTAAATGTTGTTACTCTTTCCCTCTTATTGTCTGTATAAGTTATGTTTTTATTATTTTTAAAAAAAATTTTTTGGCAGGTTAAAATCTCTCAGAAGTGGCCCGTCCTCCATGATTGAACTGGAAAAGTACGAGGAGATTGAAGACTCAAGTATGTTTTTAAACATTAAACACATTAATTTATGAATATACTTTATATTTCAACCAGACTTTGTAGATTTATACATTTACTTCATTAACATTTTTATTTTGAGTGTTTCTATTTTCTGTTTCCCCACACATATTCTTGTTTAAATAAGATTTAACATTTAACAACAAGTAATGTGTACAACTCTTTAACACCATTCCTTCCCCCTAAAAAAAGACGCATTTTGTCAAGTTTATGATGGGAAAACACACTGCACATATTTCCTTTGATCAATTATTGTCAATAAGGAATGAATAATAATCATTAATATACTACAAATACGATTCTATAGACCAAGAATAAAAATGCAAAGAATGCAAGTGGTGATAATTGTCCAATTCCAGGCCTCAGCACTGGCTTTTCCTCTCTCTTTCAAAAAGCATCAAACCATAACATCTAGTATGCAAGTACAAGCAGTATTCATTTAAGTGGTTGTTAATTTTACATAAAAAAGCAGCGTAATCAACAAGGCTTAAAGAGTCATGTGGCTTTTTTGAAAACACAACACCTGTAAGGATTTGGCTTAGTGTTGTTTTGGACAGTCTGTTAAAATGAACCGACTGCTTGTACACATACATACTCCACACATGGCTATAAAGATGTATGTGTGAATAGATGTATACTATGTGTACATGAAGTAAAACTTTGACTTAACTCCAACTCAGAAAACAGAGTTGTTACTTATGAGTGGCAACAGCAGAAGCCTAAATATAATGTTCATTATAGGCACAGTAGAGAGAAATACCAGTGTGAGCTCAGTCTTGAATAAATAAAATGAAAATGCCACATTTGACAGTAGTTCTGTCAAGCCCGAAATGTTGGCAGCCACATTGCAATATTTACACTGTGCCCTTTCACCTTCTGTGGTGAACTGAAAATGCAGCTGCTGGGCTTTTTGATATGTAGCTCACATCACCAGGTTAAACAGCTCTTTCTAGTCGTTTCACTGATGACCTCGATTGAGATGAATGTCAAATATTCGGTCTAGGCCATCCCTTTTCTTTTCTTTTTTTTTTTTTTTTTAAATGATTAAATTCTACTTTTATCTGAACTTTGTTCCAGTTCTGCCGTCAACCAGAGTCAACGCTGCCCTCTCTGTATCAGATCTGTGCGCTCCTCCTCTCAAACCGCTGGTGTTACAGCCGAAGGATACAGCCAACCTGACAGAGTGGTTTAAGAGTCTCTGGTCTGCCACAGTCAACAGTAAGAACATATAATGTCTGATTAAAAAAAGCCACTGTTTTTAATCATGAATAGATGTATTTGCAGGGACTTTATAGACACACGAAAAAGTAGAAAGGACCTCATGCTGTTTCTTCACCTGGTACTTGAATGATCAGTTTGTGTGAATGTGGGGTATTGTCCTTTTTAAAGGGAGAACATCCACCATGTTACAGATAAAGCTGAGCAGGTTTAAAGTTACTCCAAGAAAAACTTTCAAACCTATTTTTATTTACAGTGTGTATGTTATATCAGTGTTCTTTAGATTCCCTTTACATTCTGTATGAAGTCTTTCAGAGATGCTCTGTTACTGATCAATGAGCATCCCAGTAGTTTTGGTAATTAAAAATAAAGTTAAACTTCTAAGTGAAAAATGAATATGGAAATGAATATATGAGCTAATATACAAAGTAATCTTAATCACTCTGATGTCCCATTGCATCAGAATATATAATTATACAACTAATTTCCACATAATACATTGTTTCATATCTCAATTAAAGAGTTTAATTAGTTTTTGCTTTTTATCTGTAGTGTAGACAACATATTTTAATCAGAACTCTGTATTATCATCAAAAGATTCTCATGAAAGGGTATAAAACTATGTAATTATTGGCCAGACATGAATCATTTTTACGATTTAATATTGTTGTAGGTGGTTCTGAGGTCACACCGGACCAGTTTGATTGGTACTTCTATCAAGGCAGAGCTATTGGCTTTACGGTGGACCAAAACTGTGGCTACTTCTGTAATGGAAAAGTCCTGCTGGGCTCCTACATGAAGAAGCCTCTCTGGGTGGATCACAGCGCCACAACAGTCAGTGCACTTTTTACTCTTACTTCTCATGTGATTGTGTTACCGTTTATGTCATCTTTTTGTCTCCCTCTCTGTCCTCTTCTACACCAGAGATCTTGAAATACTGAATTTTATTTTTTGTTTTGTTTTTTAAAAGGTTTTTAACTTGTTAACAAGCTCTGTGCTTGTAACCATCGACGGCAGTAAGTCCCGCTTCAATCCAGGACAATCCTTTGTGGTGACATGTGGTAAGAATATGATATCATTACTTAAGGCAGAATTAAAATGTTTAATTGTATTTTAGTTAACTACTTCTTCTCTGTAAGGGATATAATCACGTAATTAGTTGTGTAAAACCTTTTAGCTATAATAGTACAGATTTCAGATGTATACCCATGAAAATGAATACTGTCTTGGTTTTTACTGATGATACTGTTCTGTTCACACAGGACATGCTTACAGCATCCAGAACGTCTATGCACAGCCTGCAGTTCTGTACTTCACCAGGATAGTACCAGAAAGTTCAGATTGAAGATGGCGGCTGAATGACCAGCCATGTGTTCCTAAGAATGCCTGAAAATGTTTTGATCTTTGGCTATGCTTGTAATGTAGGTAAAACAGAATTAAAAATGACTTGTAAATAAAGTGTTTTGCTTTTTGTTACTTGAGTTGTATTTGGCCTTTTTTCTTTTTTTTGTGCATGTATTGTTAGATAACCTGCGATCTTGTATGCATTTTTTCTGAAGGTATATCCATAATCTCCAAAGACTCTTCTAACTGGATCTGAATGGAAAAAATACTCTGTCTGCTGGATCATTAAAAAGATTTTTAGCATTGTTTAACCACGTTATGGGTTTTAATTTAATTATACCCATGACTTATCTTTTAGAGAAACCGTTGATTACCTCTGTGATACAAATGTATGCTAATACATGAGAGGCACAAACTGGGGCTAGTAAACACTTGTGGTCAAGGTGCAGTACATCCCTAGTAGTGTCATTCAGTTAGCAGAAAACTAACTAAAAGTCTAAATGTTAATCTATGGCAAATGGATTTGTCAGTAAAATTTTAAGACAAAGACTTTACCTCACACACCAGAAACACAGGTGTTCCCACACCAACACAACACACATCCTCTGGTGGGCATTAAGATATTCACGTTTCTGTCATGAAATATTTACTGACCTACTTCATGAAGGCTGAATTATGTTTCTGTACATGGATCTGTTGTCTTTTCTTCCCTCCTATACCACTGAATAGTTTATAATACCCTGATACCAACATGTTTCTTTAACAAGAACCTTAGGATTGCTCTCTGATATTTGAATACCCCTTGACCCTTTACACAGTGATTTAGCTGTTTCTTAATAACAAAACCAAGGAAAAGAGTGTCTTCTCCACAGCAGAGTTTCAACAGCCTGCCAGTTTGATAATTTTTGACTTTTGAATGTCTAGTTCTAGCTGTGCGTGTTGCACAAGCAGTCTGACTTGCCTCTGGGCACGATCTACTTTAGTGAAGTGGATGCTGCTTCCACCACCAGAGTATACACTGGGTTGACCTCCCAGGTCTTTAATTATAAACCATGTCTATGACCAAATATGCTGCCTGTGACACAACATCTGTGCAGTGAAATGGCTGCAAGACATTTTCTGCTCTGTTCCTGTGAGAGAAAAGGAGGGGGAGTGAATTGTTTGTGAAAGCATTCCTATTCATAATGAACATTTTAACATGAAGGTTGGATTTACACTTGTTTAGTGTGTTCAGTGTGTCCTTTTAACAGTAGCAGGACTGTAAAGGTTACACAGCATCCTGATCGGGGAAGCCTTCAATTCATATAGGCTGAGTTAGCAGTCAAAACAGCGCCCGCACACATGCATGCTGGAAGGCACAGGAGAAGCCGGGGTCAGCAGTGGTGGTGGGTTTGCTGATCCTCTGGTTTTACTAATTTTAGCCTCTGTGCTTTCTCAGTTTTTACTGACCGGATGAATTTGTGTTTAATAGAATTATTAAAAATGTCAATTTTGTGGTTCATTAAGGAATTTGTCTTTGATAGATTAACATTTTATAGCTGTTTTTTTCCCCTATCTTATGGTATTTGTTGCTAAGAAGAAAAATATAAGATAATTTAGTCTTATCCTTTATTGATGATGTTAATTTGACTAAAATGCAAATTTTTTATGACTTCAAGCTATGCTGTAACTTGGAACAATATCTAACCTTTTCTCCTTCTTAGAGACTATTTATGAATAGAGAGCATGCTAACATGCTAATGTTTAGCAGGTATATGTGTACCATGTTCACCATCTTAGATCAGCATGTTATCATGCTAAAATGAACCAATATCCACTAAACACAAACTTTGAGGACATGAATGGCATTAGGTTTGCAGGTATTTAGTCACAAACCAAAGTATTAGACAAATAGGAAATGTTTACCTGATGGTGACGCTAGATGAAAAGTGAGGGGATCATCAAAGTTAGTACAATTCATCCTGAGGGGGACATGAATGTGTGTACCAAATTTCATGGCAATCCGTCCAATAGTTGTGGAAACATTTCACTCAAAATCACAAATGTCAACCTCATGGTGGCACTAAAGTAAAAGTCAGTAAATCACCAAAGTCAAAAGGGTTCATCCTCTAGATAACATGGATATCTGTGTTAAACTGTCCAACAGTTGCTGAGATATTTCAGTCTAGTGGTCGACCGACCGACAGACCATTGCTATCCAAAGAGCCATGTTGTGGCTAAAAAACTGAAAGAAGTAGTCTGTGTATTTGTGTTCTCTGCCTTAACTTGAGGTTAAGTGCAAATGTGGAGAATCCTATCACTGGATAAGTTTATTTAAGTGGTGACACAGCCACTAAATAATATATTCCTGAGAGTCTGCCTCACACAGAACTTAATCTCAGCCCTCACCAACAAAATGCACTTTCTTATTCACATCACTGTCCCTTAATGCATCTGATTTAAGTGAATTTGAAACCGTAATGACTAATTTTTAACCACCAGAGATACTACACTTACCTTGCTGGTCTTATTTCACCTGGGGATCAACAATTTATGAAGCTTTAATACTGATTTGTGACAGTGACAATATGGTCTTGAAATAATTTTTTTTCTCCTACAGAGAAGTGAGTAGTGCACTATTATTACATGAACCTGGCGTGTGCATATTTCTTATTCTATTATATTTCAACCACAGATTTTTCAGGTCAGCGAAAGCTAATATAAGCTACTTTAACTCAGCAAATGAATAACTGAATAACAAATCCAATAACAAATCCGCCTGGAGAAGCAAGAAGAAACAATGGGAAAGGGAACACATTCACTAATCAGAGTGTATTAATTACACAGTATTTGCTTCGCTGAGTTTTGCATGCCATGAATTCATTTGTCCACACAAAGGCTATACAGGTTTTGTGGGATTAGTTGTGCGTCTCAGTTCTTGGAACAGACTTCAGGCATTGAGTATGATTTCCTTCCTTTGTTCAAGTTGGCTCTGAACATTTGTTTGGGACTTCACTTGAGCTAACAGGCACAAGAATGGATAATGAACTCTTTACAATGAAAGTGTTGTGTAGTCGTGTGTGTTGCTCCATGAATCATGCTCTAACAATCTAGGAATTCTTTCATGTTCAGGCAAATAACAGGAAATTATTTTTTAATGTTTATTTCAAAATGTTCACACAAAGACACAATTAATGGCCTTTAATATTTTTTAGACAAGACTTTGAATTAATCTCTCCACTACAAGTGAGGATTTCATTGATTAATTATCCACTTGAGTCGTACTTAAAAGTTCATTCTTGTAAACAGGCTCAATGTTCAAGTCATTAAGACAATAAATGATACACACATCCATTGTGCAATGTGAAAATACACAAAGGAAGCACAAAAACACCATTTGTGTCCCAAGAAAATTCTGCTTTCTACATGACAGTTTTAAAGACTGTTTCCATATTGGTATATTGTTTATATGTTTTATGGCTTGAGCTATGAGTTTGTTTTGCGTTGGACTGGGAAATTCTGCACATGACGTCCTTTTGGTAATGTGTTGCATCTGTTGAGACATATTTGGTAGTGTTTGGAGCAAACTGCTATGTCTTCTTGACAAGAAAGGGTGAAGCAAGGTGCCCGCTTGATAACCCCAATGCTCACTCACCCTGAAAGGTAGCACAGGTCTGGATTACCAACCGGGCAAAGTGGGCAACAGGTATCTGTGTGACAACTGTTTTGTGTTTGGTAGTATGGAGCACTAAGGTGCAATATTTACTGAAATGGTAAGGGCTCTAATTGTGGCTCCTGTATTTTTACCTCATTGTGAGGCCTTGTCTTATATAGAGGGTCCCTGTATCAAAATCTAGCTTTAACATTTCAAATTATTTATTCTTATTATTCTTAAACAAATTTCTGTGTTATCATATTATCACAAACTAACTCATGAACCTAATTTCTGATGCTTCAGCTGTGTGGTGTACAAACAAATGTGTTCAGACATTAGAGGTATAAGACTGTGCACACTTTTCTGGGCAAATAGACTGGAGTAAAAACGAAAAGTGACATGATTATTTTCAGGTTGAGTCCAGGCACTGAGCTTTTACTTGACTTCACCAAACACAGCAGAATGAACTGAACGGCATTACATATCATCATCTGTGTAAGGATGAACAGTGCATAGTCATTTTTTAAAAGTACACTCAATGGATACCATACAATTTGATTTTCTGACTTTTTTGTGGCATGGAGATGTGGAGAAAGTGATGTGATTGTAATGGGCTGCTTCGTTAGTTCATTCTAAATTGGTGCTTTTATGTAGATGACTGACAACCTAATAACACCATGACAACAATGTACTCAGTGTAATACAGTCCGGGTCAGACAGTTCAATGATCACTTGAGCAAAAAGTCAAAGCATCCACACACACTGAAAGCTCAGACAATAAATGGGGTGTTTGCGATGAAGATATGTGGTCAGATGCTTTGACTTCTTTTTATTTACAATTTTTTTTTCATCCAGCACCTTCTTGACTTGTCGTAGTGTGTAGTAGCTCTCAAAAATGTTCACTTTTCCCAAAAATAATACATAAATTATTAAAACACAAAAAAGGAAAGGAACAAAGTCTTTGATACGACTAAAACGCTGATTTTCACTGTACAGTTTGTTTTTGGAAATCATCCATCCAGATCTCAAAAAGTCACTTGATTTAAGCTGAAACATACACAAACATCACTCTTTCAGCATTAACTGATTCCTCTGTAAATGGAAAGATCATTGTGATTCAATAATCTCTCCCTGGACCACTTTAATTTAAATCCATGTTAACATTTCACCTTAATGACTTTTACCTGTCTCACTCCTGAGCACCCAAGTTTAACTCACCACATGCACCCATAATCTTCCCCATTAATTGAAGTCCCTGTCCTCTGATCCTCTGTTGCACTTATGATTACACAGAGGAAGGACTCTCAAAGGAAAAACACACTGCTTTGATTAATGTTAGACCTGAGTTTCTCTTGAGAATGTAACAGAATAAATTATACAAAGTGCAGTAGAGTACATGTTCAGGGTTACGGCTTGATGAGGCTTCTGGGAGCAAAAAGAGCCTTTGAATCTAAAGAGCTTCAGCCTAGCATGTGCCTTTGTCAACATAATAGGTTTGTTAAGAATTATTGTTTGAAAGGGAAATCAGTGAACAAACCAAAAATTACAGTTGTCCATGCTTGTTTTCTTCTTCTTGTTAAACGGCAAAGGGTTGATTTAGGGTGAAGGCAGTTTCATCAGAGTGCAGTAATGTTACACACACTTCAAGCATTCTCTCTGGACGGCTTGCTCAGTACTCTCTAACCTCAAATTAAATCTGCTCCCACTAAATGCTTTCAAAACTGAAAATAGATGATGACAACAGCAACTCCAGCCAGATGCACTGAACTGCCTGTGGGCTACCTGGGCTCTGAGATATGAAGGTAGAGGAGGCACCAAGAAGGGAAAATATAAATACAGATATGAGGCTGTCTGTGCATTATATTGGAAGTCAAAGTAAAGTCAAATTTTTCTGCAGGTTTCAGCTTTCCTGAATATCCGACACGTAGCAAGATTTTAGGAATGCTGAGGTCAAATTATATTACTGAATGAATAAATAAATAAAAATATAATAAAATTAAAATAATTAAACAATCTAAAATAAATTAAAAAGAATAATAAATATATGTAAAAATATGAAATACTGAATCTAAGTCACCCAAACACTCAGAAAATGACACCCAATCTAAATTGTAAATTAGATTACAAGAAAATACATTTTATTTAATCTGTTGGAAGTCTCAAGCTATTAATTTATACTTTCGGTTGATTTTATTTCCCTACATGAAGCCTACTAAGTCTACTTTAGCTAATAAAATACCCATCATGTGTTAAGTTTTTAACTGTAGAATGTAGCAAGCGAGCAGAGAGACCCTAACAGCTAAAACAAGTGATAGATAAAAGGCTGAAACAGTTAGCTAAAAGTGATAGATAAGAGGTTGAAACAGTTAGCTAAAAGTGATAGATAAGAGGTTGAAACAGTTAGCTAATAGGTATAGATGAAACATGAATTAAAGGAGTTTAAAATCAATTCAGATGAACATTTGGAACGTGATGGGTGGCTGAAATAGGACATGTCCATGTCCTCAATAGCTACAACCTGTTGGAAAACAGTCCTTTTTCAGCATAACAGCATAGGTTTTCTCCTGCTGCTACTCTGATCCAATCTACATCAACACAATGTCACTGCAAATAACTCATTTTCAAAATATCACATATGTTCATGACAGCAGCCGATTTCACCGAGTATCGGCATCCCTCCACTGTGATCCACGTAAACAGTAGATATGACACGTGGCTTTAACTTTTCCCCTGCTGTCAAATGAAAATTGGTTGTTGATTTCCAATAGCTTTCCATGAGCAGTGGCAGCAATTTACATTTTCTATTTCCCTACTGCCCTTATAACCTTGCAATCAGATTTTTTTTGTTTTTTCCAGTGGTGTCATTGGAGCTGACCACCAGAACAAACTTTATTTCTGTCTGTACTTTTTTAGGGGTGCCAAGAGCAAAAGTCTCTAGTCTTTAAAGCTAGATTTGAGAGGGACAGAGTTTAGTCACAGACAGGGAAGAAAAAAGAAAAAGAGACAGATTAATTGGTATTTTTCTGCTACAGCAGTTCTCAGTCATGTGCTTCTGAGATATGGGATTTCAGTCCAATCAAAAAC
The DNA here is from genome assembly GCA_002120245.1 of Maccullochella peelii. Classification (NCBI taxonomy): domain Eukaryota; kingdom Metazoa; phylum Chordata; class Actinopteri; order Centrarchiformes; family Percichthyidae; genus Maccullochella; species Maccullochella peelii. The sequence continues at coordinate 39,377 of LKNJ01003212.1, read as the reverse complement.
CAAAGTGATTCGGTGTCTAATGGTTGAGAAGACGTGCTGTCTGAGTCTGGAGTGTCTATTTCTTACATTTAAACCAATTAAAGTGTACTGTTCTGGTGACATGTAGCCAGCCATGACATCCCAGGTTCAGTTTAGCCTCAGAGCATTACTGCATGTCATCAACTTACTCATTTTCAGAGTTCCTGTTCCTCTTTGCGATCACGATCCAGTAAAGCCGAAATAACCCAAAGTCACCTTTAAAAAAGTTTCTCCTTATTCTTTTCGTTTGTAGTAGGCCTGCTCTGCAACCCATTAACAACCACACATTTCTCCCCATTCAGTTAGACCTGTAAAGAGATAACTATTGATGATAGAGGCACTGAAGATTTATAAACTGTTGATGCAATTTAACAGTCAGTGTCCCTAAAAACTGTCACCAATTTATCACTGAAGATACTGTGGTTTCGATGTTTTGCTAAATTGAGAGAAAACCTGCCTGTATGTATTGCATTGTGTAGGTGGACATCTGCTGCTTGCGATCACCTTGCGCCTACATTTTAGCAAATATCTGACCAGTTTTACAATATAATGTACAGTATGAAGGACAGAACCATTTATTTATTAGTAGCTTTTTGTTAAAAAAAATAAAGAGTGGCTGAAATATTCACCATTTTGTTATATGCGCCATGAAAATATTAGTTTGAGGGTAAGAATCAATAATAAGTATGATAGTAAGTATCAATAACGTTGTTGAGAGTTTTACTTTTTTATAAAATGATATTCAAGATTTATGACTTCAGTGGAAACCACTGGGTTTGGGGATAAAAGCCACAACCAGGGTACTGAGGTCAGAAAGCACTGAGAGATGGACACATTGTTGTTTTTGGTCTTTTCATGAAATGTGTTGACAGTAAGGAAAATATAAATCATATAGAATATTTACGTTTGTTTTGTGACTTTTGGAATACTTTTTTTTCCCAGTCCACCTGTGTTTCTAGACAGGATGTTCACAGTAGGAAATTGAGGACAGGATAGTCACGGTCGGGTTTATTTCTGGCTACAATCAAAGTTGTGCAGCTGGCGCCCTGTGGAGGGATGCTGTGTCAGGAGACTCGTCAGAGGCTGTTAAAGGAGGACTGCCCACTCTCTCTGTCACACTCATAAAGCTACCAATTAGTGTAAAAGCTCTGCGGATCTTCCCTCTTTCACCTTGTGAATGTGACATTTGGAGCCAATATAATGGTGTTGAAAAGCAGCCAGAGCCTAAATCCAGCTGTCGTCTGACGGGGGAAATTCATCTGCGGCAGATACTGATCCAGCTCTCTCAGGTACCTCTACCCTCCTGCGTACTGATTCAAGAGCCTGAGAAAACAAACTTTTTTTTAAATAAAGATTTGTGTTGTTAAAGAGCAAGAAAACTGTCCCTCCACTGCTTTTAATGGTTTATGAAGGAGACACAAAGTTTGAAAGAAACAATAAATATAAATTTAAAGGAAAAACACACCTTTTGAGTTGCACACACTGCCCTCCATCATCAATCTGTGTTAGTGCCTTCAGTTGAGAGAAAGTGGGAGTAAATTGCAACACTATGGTGTTGCAATTTACTCCCACTTTTTCTCAGCCAGCCTTGTCTTAGTCTTCTTCAGGTAGTGATGTCCTTTAGTTCTCAAAATTACTTTTGACAACCTCCAATGAGGGATGTTAACTTGTTGCCTTCAGCTGTGTGTTACAGGTTATAGCTCAATAGGCAAGAGCAAACGTTCTTATTCATGAATGCACCACGTCACATTCTGGCTGTGTTGCATTATGGTGTGTTGATGCTACTGTCACATGAGATATTGATTTTTCTGTGCCTTTTGATTCTTAGGGTCCGACAACAATACCTGACTTTAACTGTTGATATTTTATATTGCTGAAAATATTCTTATTTTTTAAACAAAGTTTTTAGTTGCGATGGAAACATATTGAAATGATGTTGTCTATGCTTGGCCAGTTAATAATGGCCATAAGAAATATAAGCATCAAACCATAAAAGAGCATGTTGTCAGTAGCTGCTTTTATTTTTTTAGCTGCCTGTTTCAGAGTAGAATGATGTGGATTTAACCTCTGAATTGACATTTATTGCTCGTTTCTGGCTTCAAATACTTGTGTCCTTGGTTATGTTGCCTATGTTGTGGACAGTTTTTCCAATAAAAAAAGGAGGGAAACAGTTCTACATAAATAGGCAGGAAATTGTATTGTTTGTGTGACATGCGTGACATGCCCAAAACAAGACTTCACTGATCAACAACAGCTGGAATTCTAATTTCCTGGTAAACGTCATCAGGCAGGAAAAAAATCCACCTCAAAGGCCTGTGTGTTTCTTGCTTTAGAGGCTTATTCAAATTTCTTCAGTGCAAATGAATAAACCTTGTGTAATCTGTAGGTCCTTAACTGACCGCTGTGTATGCAGTGTGTGGTGTGTCATGCTTAAAGGGTAAATTACACTCTTAGCAGTAATTGAATGGGAGGTTTCTCCCCTGGGTGCTCTAACAGGAGTATATAGGGATGAGCCTGTTGTCCTTATTGTGAGTTTGAACTGTGAAGCACAGCCCAAGGTAAATGTACAAAACTGTGTTGTATTATAGGAAATCATTGCTGTGGCTGAGCTGCCAGCTGATGTTTGGCACTTACAGTGGGGCAAAAAAGTATTTAGTCAGCCACCAATTGTGCAAGTTCTCCCACTTAAAAGATGAGAGAGGTCTCCAATTTTTATCATAGGTATACCTCAACTATGAGAGACAAAATGAGAAACAAAAAAATCCAGAAAATCACATTGTAGGATTCTTAAAGAATTTATTTGCAAATTATGGTGGAAAATACGTATTTGGTCAATAACAACAGTTCATCTCAGTACTTTGTTATATACCCTTTGTTGGCAATGACAGAGGTCAAACGTTTTCTGTAAGTCTTCACAAGGTTTTCACACACTGTTGCTGGTATTTTGGCCCATTCCTCCATGCAGATCTCCTCTAGAGCAGTGATGTTTTGGGGCTGTCGCTGGGCAACACGGACTTTCAACTCCCTCCAAAGATTTTCTATGGGGTTGAGATCTGGAGACTGGCTAGGCCACTCCAGGACCTTGAAATGCTTCTTACGAAGCCACTCCTTCGTTGCCCGGGCGGTGTGTTTGGGATCATTGTCATGCTGAAAGACCCAGCCACGTCTCATCTTCAATGCCCTTGCTGATGGAAGGAGGTTTTCACTCAAAATCTCACGATACATGGCCCCATTCATTCTTTCCTTTACACGGATCAGTCGTCCTGGTCCCTTTGCAGAAAAACAGCCCCAAAGCATGATGTTTCCACCCCCATGCTTCACAGTAGGTATGGTGTTCTTTGGATGCAACTCAGCATTCTTTCTCCTCCAAACACGACAAGTTGAGTTTTTACCAAAAAGTTCTATTTTGGTTTCATCTGACNAAAAGATGAGAGAGGTCTCCAATTTTCATCATAGGTATACCTCAACTGTGAGAGACAAAATGAGAAAAAAAAAATCCAGACAATCACATTGTAGGATTTTTAAAGAACTTATTTGCAAATTATGGTGGAAAATAAGTATAAATCAATAACAAAAGTTCATCTCAGTACTTTGTTATATACCCTTTGTTGGCAATGACAGAGGTCAAACG
>LKNJ01003212.1:0-34883 GCA_002120245.1 Maccullochella peelii | reverse complement strand
GCATTACAGAGACTCTCGTATGAACCACAGAGTAAACGCTGCCTGTTGAGCGTACGGACCTGATGACAGGCAGCAGCGGACCGAAGGTTTCCTCCTGCGTGCAGAGCATCTCCGTGGTCTTCCATTTTCTAATAATTGCTCCCACAGTTGATTTCTTCACACCAAGCTGCTTACCTATTGCAGATTCAGTCTTCCCAGCCTGGTGCAGGTCTACAATTTTGTTTCTGGTGTCCTTTGACAGCTCTTTGGTCTTGGCCATAGTGGAGTTTGGAGTCTGACTGTTTGAGGTTGTGGACAGGTGTCTTTTATACTAATAACGAGTTCAAACAGGTGCCATTAACACAGGTAACGAGTGGAGGATAGAGGAGCCTCTTAAAGAAGAAGTTACAGGTCTGTGAGAACCAGAAATCTTGCTTGTTTGCAGGTGACCAAATACTTATTTTACCGAGGAATTTACCAATTAATTCATAAAAAATCCTACAATGTGATTTCCTGGATTCTTTCCCCCCATTCTGTCTCTCATAGTTGAAGTGTACCTATGATGAAAATTACAGGCCTCCCTCATCTTTTTAAGTGGGAGAACTTGCACAATTGGTGGCTGACTAAATACTTTTTTGCCCCACTGTAAGTCAATTGTAGCTGCAATAACATACTGTGGAACATTATTTTTGTTTTCACCAGAAGGATATCAACCAAAGGTTCACCAGTTTTTGCGTTGACATTTGTTGTGAATGTGGTTTTGGAAAGTGAAAGTCAGAAGACAACAAGTCCACATACCCAAAAAGTGTTTTTTGATCTGCCACCTCTATGGTCCCGGTTTGGTTAAACCACTTGGGGGCTCTCTCTTAACTCTGTTTTTGGTCTCCACCATTTCCTGGGGAATTATCTGGCTCTTTAGCAGCTAAATGCTCCACTGTGTTTGCTAGCTAGTCACCAGTTTTATCTTTCTGCCGTTTGGTGCTGGGCAGGTAGGGTTTTTTGAGCTTTTTGTTGCCTGCTGCAATGGAAACAATGTTCACGGGAGCCCTGAGACTCAACCAGAATAGTAAAGTTGTAGGCCGTAAATCCAAAACAATGAGCTAAAAGATGCTAAAACGCTTCGTACAGTTAAGGGGAACTGCAGAGTCTGGTGATAACTCTCTGTGGGCTTGTCACTCTGTTCACATTACATGTAATCATTCAATTCAATTCAATTCAGTTTTATTTATATAGCGCCATATCATAACAAAGTTATCTCAGGGCACTGTTCCATAAAGAGCAGGTCTAGACCAACTCCTTATGTTTACAGAGACCCAACAATTCCCACCAAGAGCAAGCACAAGCGCCAGCGGCAAGGAAAAACTCCCTTTTAACAGGGAGAAACCTCGAGCAGAACCAGGCTCTGGGTGGGCGGTCATCTGCCTCGACCGGTTGGGTATTAATGTTAATACAAGTAATACTAATTTCATTTCATCCATTGTTGATATAGAAATATTGATTACTGTAGCTTTAAATTTAGGCGGCAAGAACTACCAATTCAGGCACAGATTGTGGTCATGTGGTTAAAAGAAACAAACATGGGAAGATGGGAGTCAAAGTCAGACACTTTGTACTCTTTGTACACTATAACAATGTCACACTACTTCTTAAACATGTTACTCTATTTTCTACTTTTATACTCTCAGTTTAACACTAAAAATTATTAAACAGGGACACGTGCCAATTCTACATTTGCATAGTGGCATCATGTAAATGCTGATCCTTCTGGGGGTTCTGAGGTTAAGTAAGTTAAAATATTGAATGATTTGGGGTATTTTCAACCAAGAAGAAAGTTTTTTAAACCCTGTAAATTTTTTATCGAATGTGATCGCCATTTACACCTTGAAAAGAGAAGAGTCAACAATGAGTGCCAACATAAACAGTCGTCCAGAAGCGGGGAGTTGTAAAGTCAGTAAGTGCACATCTTCTCGTGTGATCACAATTGAAGTGACAGGTAGCTCAAGCAATCTTCCAGCCCTCAGGTTAAGCTGAGAGGGGTATAACTGATGTTGATGATTGGTCAAGAGTGGCAGGCGTGTGCTAATTCAGCAGCCTGGTCCATGACTGTGCACAAGGAGAAAATTCCTACTTTTAAGTATCTCCATGTACGGTAACTGAACACCTTTTGTGTAAGCAGGAGGTTGTGAAAAGATGTTGGCTGGAAATGTATTTCACAATCCAGTCTTGTTTTATAGGCTCTGCCATGTATTGTGTGGTGACAGTATAAACTAAATGAGGGATGGAGGAGAAGAGATTGTAAAAGAAAAAATATTTATGTCCACCAAATGCATTACATGGCGAATTTCTTTGCATGGCATCATAAATTTGCATCGATATTCTGTGTGCAGCTTTGGCTGTAGGCTCGTCACTGTAAAGCAGTGTTTTTATACAGATGCTGCTCCGGCTGTGACGGACGGACACCTCTGAATTTCAATTAAATTAATCCATCTTGCAGAGGATTTTGGAAAGTGAAAGGTCTGTTGGATTGAAACCAAGTAGAAGATGTACCTCAGAGGCATTTTAATAGAGTTTTATACTTAGTAAAATAATGAAAAAAGTTCAGTTGAGGATAATGAAGAAAGTGTGATGCGTGTGGAGAGGAAAACACCAGAAACTAGCACAGTGTTTGTCTGGACGAGGCCCAGAAGGATGCTAAAATATTTAAGCAGTGTGCTGTGTTCAGGATCCGTTCTCTGGCACCAAAACAATATTGATCTATGATGTAATCAGGCTAACCCGATTGGTGTGAAGATGAAAGAGTAGTTTGTGTGATCACTGGGTCTGCACAGCACCAAACAATATATTTGCATAAGTGAGGATACTGGTATCAGAAAGCCACGGCAGCATTTACCAAACAACTTGACAACAGCTCACTAATAAAACTAGTTACATTCTTTATTTTTATGATTTCAATGCTTTTACTTTACTTGTCTTTATCTTTGTTTTCTTTACAAACCTGCTCTGATCTCTTCACAAAAGCATATAAATGTCAAAAACTCAGTAAGCAATGGCGAGTGCCTTTTTTTAAGCATTGATTTTCTCTGCTGGAGTTAGAGAGATGAAGTGAGGCGTGCTGTTCTCAGGCTGGGTCAGAGTAATTTAGAGGTGAGTTTATTCAATGAACTCTTTAATCCAGTCTATTTAATTAAGCTCTCTGGCAGAAACCAGTCAATGCACTCGACCAAACCTTGGCATTACCAAAATGCGTCTATTCATGTAGTTAGTTGACTTTTGCTTTTAGATGCAGCACTACACAAGTTTATTGCTTAACTACAAAACGAGATGTTCAGAGAAGTGTCACCGGCCTCTTTAGAGCTGAAACAATTAATCTGCAATATTTTGTAATTGATTTATTATTTTAATAATTTTTCAAGCAAAAATGCCAAATATCCACTCGCTCCAGCTTCTCAAATGTGAAGATTTGCTGTTTTTCTTTGTCTTATATGATAGATAACTGAATGTTTTTGGGTTTTGGGACTGTTGTTTAGACACCACAAGACATTTGATGACACCACCTGGGAACTGATTAATCAAGAAAATAATCAGTAGAATAATCCATAATGAAAACAACTGTCAGTTGCAGCCCAAGGCCTGTCTGAAATATGAATCGCATATTTTCAAATGTGAAATATGACATTTTACAAGTGACATTACATGTGACATTTTTACAGTGATTTGTTACATTTGACATGTGAAATATTTAAAAATCACATGTGGCAATAAGGTGAATAAATGTTAGTGTCTGAAGACCATGTGTGTCTATGTGAATTTTTCATATGTGAAATGATGTTTCACATGTGATTTCTTGCAATTCACCTGTCTGGAAATTACATGTGCCAATACAGTATAATGTGAATTTATCATGTGTTAATGTAAAAAAAAAACCATTTGCTTATTTGTGAATTTTCCACATCTAAAATGGAGCTTTACTTGAGATAAATAACACATGGTAACAAAAATAACATGCTTTTTATGTGTGGATAACTTGACTTTTTGGCAGATGGGGTATCAATTATTGTGATCGTTGATTGTAGTTTAAAATAAAATGATTTCATACCACAAATTAATATTTCCTGTGTAATTGTTGTTTTACAGAAAATGTATAGTCACTATCCACAACACAAGGGCAACTGATGTAATGTTCATTTGTCACTATTGCAAGAAAAGGAGGAAGGAAAACCTTTGTCCTTATCTATATTTGTATACCTTAATTAAACACTGTAGACTTTCAGTAACTCATTATACTTGCATGATAGGAAACTGAGTAACACGTTGAACCATGTAAAACCATTCATTGTAGGCTTGGAGTATGCCAAAACAAGGGAATTTTTAAAATAGTTTTATTATGTTAAATTATTCATACATTCATTTACTGATTTTCCATCCTGCCCTTTCATTGTGACGCCTCTCCTAGCATACACCAGGCAGGTAAACTCCCTGGACGTGTTGCTAGTTTATAACAGCTATATTTTAGTTGTATTCTGTGTGTAAATAGAGCATTTTTTGAATTAATGATTTTGTAATTCTCAGGATCAAAACTGTGACTGACAGCACTGAAGCTACAGGCAAACACAGGCAAGGTTCCTTTTTTAGTTCAGAGAATATAAAAGTCTCTCTGTAAATGTACTCACTGAGCCTTTAGCTCACACCAGCGGTCTGTGGCAATTCTCAATTTAAGAATCTTATGAAATGACACCAATTAAAGTTTGTTCATCTATTTTTATTCATTGTCAACAAGAGCTGCTGCTTCACATTTCATATTATTACTATTAAGAGAACCACCCATTACAGTCTTTCAGTGGCTAGACTGTTATGCTAGTTTTAAGAATTCTAGCCAAGCAAAACTGGCTTATCCCATTGGCAGATTTCTTCGCTCGATACAAGACAATTTGAATATATTTAAGAATATTTGGCTTCTTTCTAGTAGGGCTGTTTTTGCAGTGTGCACTTACAACTGCAGATACACGCTGCTTGAGGTAATTCACTCTGCTGGTTTGACACTGAAGAGGCTGCAAAAAGCCTGATAATGACTGATGATTTGGGATGTTGAGAGAAAGAGGAAAAGACTACATTAGATCATTTTAGGATTTATCTCTTTTCAACATGTTTTACAGGGAAATTATATGTCAACAACCCAAGATTATGATGAGCAGGATTATGTTAATAGTTGGATGTTGACTCAGATGGGTGCCTCATTTGTTTAAGGAATAAAAACAACAATAATAACATATTTTTCAGGACATTCTCAGACATTGAACTGAAGAAGAAAGAACAAAGATTAGACATTAGCTAATTACCACTAAACACAAAGTACAGCTGAGGCTGATGGGAATGTCATTAGTTTTGCAGGTATTTCATAAAGCAAAGCAAAAATTTGACCTGATGGTGGCGCTAGATTAGAGCTAAGGGATCACCAATTAATCCAGAGGGGTACATGAATGTCTGTACCAAATTTCACAGCAATCCATCCAGTAGTTGTGGAAACATTTCACTTGAGATATGTCTGGAGAAAGGTGGTGGACCAACAGACCAACATTGCTTGAATAAGATCACAATGAAGTAAGACAAACATGTGACCATGTAAACATATAATTTATATAAAAATTCATTTTGTTACACTATAATGTGAATGTGAAAGTTTTTCCTTGGATGGCAGCCACACATATCTCAAATAGCCTATGTGTTTTCAAACCTAATTTTGAATTTTTGCTGCATTGATTTCTGCTCAAAGTTCAGCTGGTTTTCAGTCTAAAAAACAATCACTGTAAAACAAGTCAGAGACAAAGGACCAATTTTAGGTGAACTAAAATAGACCAACACTTACGGATTGAGATGGTCTCAAAATCCCAATACCTGTGTCTCAAAGCTGCTCCTAAGCCGGCGGTTCATCTTCAGGTATTGTATGTGTCAGGCCAAACGTTCAGAGTGAGGGCAGATCCAGATTTATTGTTTCAGTTCAAAAATCCTTTAACTTTCTATTTTATGAAACCTCTCTCTCTCTCTCTCTCTCTCGTCATTTCTCTTCTCGTCTCAGTTCTCTGCGGGCCTGCTGCTCCTAGACAACTCTGTCGACTCCCTGCAGAGTAAAAAACGTTACTCACCAGTGGAGCTGACCCACAGCAAACAGATGTCAGATTTCATATCAATACTTAGGAGAACATCCTGACTTTGAATACCTGGACACAGAAACACACACTGTACTGTAGTTATTCTGACAGTATTTTATTATGTAGTAAACGATTATGAGGATTTTTGTCTTTGGCAGGTGATAGAGAGAATCAAAAGCTGCTCACACAGATGTCACTGGGCAATAATGTTACAGATTTGACTGTCTCTGACAAATGAAAGCTGTTGAACAAAGACTTTCAGCAAAATGGCTCTTATTTGGCAGTGCCAAGGTTTAGAAATGGACCAATTTCATTTTGATTCCCAAGGCAGCTCTCCAGGTGTCCTTGCACTGGGTGTTCAGTACAAGTCCTCCTGCTAGCACGCACACACATTGAACTGTACCTGAATAATAGATTATTAGTTTATTAAAAGGGAAGGCAAGATGGAGCAGAAGAAATGTAAAACTAAACACTGTATGGCAGTGTACATATGGATGTTTTCACATGATCTTAACCAAACATTTAGTATTTAGCTGATGTTCTGAATTGTGCAACTATAATGACTGCTTTAATTTTGACACTATTTAACAAGACTATAGTCTCTATCACTAATTATTGTCTGTACCAAATTTCATGGCAATCCATCCAGTAATTGTTGAGATATTTCAGTCTTGATCAAAGTGGTGGACTGACCGACTGACTCACCAACAGACCGACACTGCAATCCCTAGTGCCGCTAGATAACACCACTGCTCAGATTTTGAAATATAACCTGCATCATTTGTGAGGTTTTGCTTAGCTGCAAGGATGTATGAGCATCAGTAATATTAATTTCTTCTGCCCCACATTCATTTTTCCTCTGGACATTGTGAAACCTTAGGTACTTCAATTACGTTTGCAGGCCATAACCATTTTACACTCCCAAAACACAATGATTACATTGGGGCGAAAGGTGAAGCCTCAGTGTGAAATAGTTAATTTTCCCTCTGGAAGGTGAGAGTGAGTAGCAGCTCTCTGTCAAAGATGGACTCATCAGTACCTGGAGGAACTGATGAGTTTTGGTGGAGGAGGATACAGTGACACTGACTTTGGTACAGTCACTTCGCTCCCACTGTGCAGGCCTCATTTTCAAATCCTTCAACCAAGTGACAGCTACTCTCATCTCATCAGCACAGTGGTTAGGCATTTAACATCTTATACTGATTGCAGATCAATCTCATGCTGTCTTTCTATTAGGTCACTTACTTCTGATGTCAGCCGTACCTCAGTGATATTAAAAAAAAGCTTGCACTTTCTTCCTGCCAGCATCATCAGGCTGTTTTTCATAGTGGTTTCATGATTGCCACGATCTGTTTGTCCTTAAAGAGGTGCTGCAGTCACTCCACCATTCAGGCTCAGATTGCATATCAAGTCACTGCTGATTGTGTTTGTGGGTTGTGTCACTTATCCCGTCACACTGGAGTCACCTCGGGAAAAAAAGGGAGGGGTTTTGACCAGTGGTGGAGTAAGTGGAAAACTGTACTTCAGTAAAAGTATGTAAGTATTATAAGCAACCTTTACTTAAAGTATAAAAGTACTATTCACCATCTACTATTAAGGCAAAATGGTCTCTGTCAGAGTTATATTGCTAAAGCCAGACTGTAACTTATAAAAGACAAAATGACAGTATTTATCTTGCAGATGAAACAAGTCCCCATATTAAACGACAAAATACGTTGTGACGCCCCTATTGACAGGGCAACATCATTTGTCTGTGCCTTCCAAAACTTCCAAATACTAGTTCATTACTGTTAGGGGACCTTTATCGTCATGGTTGCAATAATGAACACGTGGATAAGGTTCGGGAACAATCGTGAACATGCTAAAAAAAACAACACAACTTTGACTGTCGGTAGGAAACGGGAAACAAACAGCAGTCTCTTGTGTTAATCCATTCATCCCAATCTCCTCCCTATGTGGACTTTGTTGCTCTGTAATAATCACCTGACTTCCTCCTTTGCTCCAATCGTAATTAGTATGGCGACTAGAGGGTTTTGTCACTTGCTGAAACTACTGATGCTGTCGTTCTTTCTGGAAGGACAGTCAGTAATAGTACATGCACCTCAGAATTGGGCTTAAGTCAATGTACTGAGTTACTTTCCACCACTGGTTTTGGGTTTGTGTTTGGTCAGGCAGCAGAGAGAAGTGCATGTGGAGACAGACAGGTGAGAATATATAACGAGAATATAAATGATGACAGCTGAGTGGCTGTACCACAGCTGGCAGGCTGCTCTCCCATACCTCACCACATAGAAAATCCAGTTGGCTGTCAGTGTGATTGCTGTCACCATGCATGGTGTACCGCCATTATGATGCACTATGTATATCAAGTGTTCACCTTTCTGTTCTTCCATCAGCTTGCAGCAAAGTTTAGTACATCTGCACTGCAAACAGCACAGCAGCCAAGTCAAAGTGCAAACTACCCTTTAACACATGAGGAGCCTTTAAGCAAAGAGGGCTTAACCTAAGCCTCCAGACCACGCTGAATGCTGGAAAAACTGAGGTTTGGCACTCAGACATAAACGCATCTCTCCATTACTGAGATCCAAAAAGCCTCTTATAGTAAATACCTCCTACCAGTCAGTTGCTGCACACCCCACAGCTGACTGCCATGTGTATGGAAATATATTTTGTAAACCAAACAAAAGCTGAGCTATAAAGTCCATATACAGCAGAGAGAAAAGCTTTTATATAATGTATTTGTCTTCCAGTAATGTTAACATATTTTTTACTTTGTGCATCACCACGTTGTTCTTTTGGCCATGTTCATCACCCAGCAATTGCTTTGATTGCGTAAGGGTGCAGGAAGTGGCCCGTTTGACTGCAGCAGCTCAGATAAAACCGTATTGATATGAGAATTTGCCAAAAACCATGTGCAGTAAAAAATGCTGAGGGCTGCGAGCCCCACATGATTCTTCTTCTTCCTCCTTTTTCTCGCTTTCAGTTTCCCAGCCAGCCAAAGTACCTGTGGTCCAAATTAGACATAGAGCCAGATGGATGGAGACGTGATGGACAGCAATAGTTATCTATACAATATTTACAATATTTCACAACATGGGGAAGCATCAAGCTAAATACATCTTGGAAGGAAAATCCTAAAAAGCAGTCATGATATACAGCAGCTCGGCCTTGATGTTGTGTTGTTGCTGCTATCGCTGCCCTCTTTTGTGTCTCTGCTGTGAAGCTGAACAACCAGTGAAAAACTCTGGCTGCAGACTTCCCATTCAGTTTTTTCCCCCATTCAAACCCAATTGTTCTCAATTCAATTTTAGCTATCATGTACCGTGATCTGAATCAACAGTGACATACTCATTATTTCCCATTGTTCACAGACAACAAAGGGATGTTTCTAATGTAAAATATATTTTCTGCTGACCAAAAAAACGCAGGTGTAGAAACTTACTTCCAATTTCCTCTTGCTCTGTTCACTCTGACCAGGCTCAGCTGGCAAACGTCCTGCCACATATATATGTGTTTGAATCGCAAGCTGACAATAGCACACACAACACACTAATGCTCTCACCTTCACCTTGGGTGAAGGTTGTTTTTTTTAATGGAGGCAGAAAAGAGATGTTGCTTGGCACCTTGATAAACAACAGCTATAGTGGTGGGAGGATTACTGGAAAAGCATTGTGAGAACATAATAACAGTAGTTATAATGATGACAATCGTATTGCAACCTCTGTTTGAGTCTGTTAATTGTCCCCCTCTATTTGTTTAAAACATACAAATAAATGAAATGTGGATCCGCTTTGAGAGCAAAGCCATAAACACATTTAATAATGTTATATATTACATTTGGTTTATAATATTATACCTTCAAAACCAGCTTCACACATTAACATGGCTGACTTGCTCAGATAGTAGCTGGCAGACAAAGATTAAATGTGAGTAAAGAGAAGGTGATTTAATATTTGATAAGAAGTTCACTGATAATCATAAAAATTGAAAGAGATGGAATCAAGATTATCATGCAAAGGATTTACATGAGTCCCACTCACTCCACTTTCTAACTTTCTACGGTACACTCTTTAAAACTGTGGTTCTATATTCAACCTTTATCCTATGTGGTACAAACATGGCACCCTGAAATGGTTAAAAATAAAACCATGTTGCAACACTTGGGATCCTTTATAAGCATTAAAAAGTTATTTTAATTCACAGGAAAAGTTTCCATTTGATTAAATAATAATAATTAATATAATAATCATAATTATGATAATAATACTTTTGTTTGACAAAAAGTGTATTTAAGTAATCCAAATCCTTTTAAACACTAAAACAAAAACCAAAATATTGGTTTAATGACAGCAATAACACACATGAGCGCACACAGATACAGGCAAATGCATTTATAATAAATTAAATAAATGCAACGTTAGCAGTGTTGGGCAGTAACTCATTACTTTATAGCGCGTTATAGTTGTGTTATTACTTTTTTCAGTAAAAAAAATAACATGGGCTAAGTATCAAAAGTAAAGTAGTGAGTACTTTTGTTGTTACGTATTGGTTAAAGTGCAAGAGTGTAACCTACTCATTCCTCCATTCTCTAAGACCTAAAGGAACAGTTTATCCTACTTGTAAATAATTTAGTGCTTTAATTTATTATCATCCATTGCCTCTTCTGTGTGGACACATCCTTACCCAGGTAGCTCCAGATTAATTCAGTTGCGAAAGACTCTTGACCTTACTAAATTAGAAATCCTTTGTGGGTTCCTTTAGTTTTCCGCGGTCTGCAAGTCTTACCCTCCTGGATGTAAAGGTCAAATTGGTTTCAAATGCAACTGGGTAAAGGAGACTTCTTTTCATCTAATGACTTATAAAAATGTCTCTTTCGAAAGGTTGCTCTTTTTTATCCACCTGAAAGGAAAGAGGTATGTCAGTTCATACCGTCAAACAGACACTATCTAGAAGTTTAACAGCATGGACTCTTTACAGTAACTCACAAAACAAGATTTACAAGTCCATATTTACTGAATACAAGATAATGTATCATTTTATCCAAATTATATTTGATCCCATCAGGACAATAGGACTTTGCTAAGTGCTCATGGTTGTTAAACAGAAGAACTTGACATATCAATGTCAACTAAAAATACTAAAACAACAACAGGTCTGTGGCAACTAAAATGTAAGTTATATTTTTTTCTGCACTCTTCCGCCTCACAGAGTCTGCAGCCATGCTAGCAGCTCTGTGAGGCGGAGACACAGTGCTGCTTTGAGCTAAATGCTAATGTAAGAATGCTAACATGCTCGGATGAGAATGCTAACATGCTAATGTATTTATCATGTTCACCATCTTAGTTTAGCGTGTTAGTATGCTAACATTTGCTAATTAGCACTTAACACAAAGTGCAGTCGAGGCTGATGGGAATGTTGTTAGTATTGCACGTGTAAACCAAAGTATTGGACAAATTAAAATTTTGACCTGATGGTGGCTCTAGATTAAAGGTGAAGGGTCACCAGTGTTATTTACAATTCATTCTGACAGGGACATGAATGTCTGTACCAAATTTCATGGAAATCCATCCAATAGTCAAAATGGCACAGAAATGCTATCTGAATGGATTAACTAATACATTGTCAGATAATGTAATTACATCACTCATATTCCTTGGTCATCTTTATTCCATAAACACATTTTAATTGACGATGAAATAATAACTGAGCTATTTTTCCACATTTTTATGTCATCAAGCAACAATATTACATTCTCTGTGTTGGAATAATGTGATTTTACATCATGTAGTTGTTTACTACATTAACATGTGTTGCTACAGTCATTTCACAGCAGCATTTTTATTACATTTCATTTCATTTCTTTGTACAGCATTCATTGTTATATTTATCACTTACATATCATGTACACTACAGCATGCTCTGAACCTAACAATCTTATTATACTACCACCTATAGAGTGTTGCTGCACACAGATACGTGGGAATAGAAGGTATTGTGGAAAAATGAAAGGCAGCATGATAGCATTCATTCACACAACAAAAATAACTGTGATGTCGCAAAGAAAGATTAAAGTCTATGTTCTTCGTGTTGATTCATGTTTTTGTTGTGTTGTGCTGGCTTTCCCATCAATATTAATGTGTGGGCTCATGCAGAGAAATGCCTCGCAGGGTGAACTCGGCCTGTCACAGAGACTGAAGATGACGCTGTGCCGTGAGGTCCAGTCAACTGTGGCTGGAGAAGATGGAGGAGATGGACGTCTGATGTTGCAGCCTGTAATTCAGGATGGATGATGAGTGTATTTGTGTGACTGCAGGGGTGTAGTGCTGGGGACAGAGGGGGTGTAGGGATGCTGCGAGGGCCTTTAGATCATTTTGTATCTCTCCCTTTGACCCAATTAAGCCAAGTTGTTGTCCCCTGTCACCACCTTTCTCGACTTTCTTTGAGTTAAAGCCACATAAATTGAAATTAACAGTTGAACAAAGTGGTGGACACAAGATCTGTCTTCTCTTGTCTCTACTTTGATGTTTTGTTGATGACTGATGTGGATGTGCATGACATCTTATTCGTGATTACACCTTTCTCATCTCTATGCATTAGCGATTACAAGAGGATGCACCAGTGCAATTTGGGTAAGCTAATAGACTTGTTATCATGTGGTTAATAAGAACTTTTTAAAATTCGGTTGAAATTTGTGCTACATTTAGATGGAAACCTGGCTTGTATAGGTGCGTTACCATCCACCTGTTTTATGTGCATTTTCAATTTGCACAAAAAACAAATTCTAAAAATACATATAGATACTGCCAAAAAAGGACATATCATGTTTTTTGCATTAGTTTTTCTACCATTACCTTTGACTGGAGTTCTTTTAATTACATCATCATAGTTGCGCCCTCTTCTTCTGCAATGGTTTAATGGCACCTGATTGGAGAATTGGCGCCACCTACCGCTTATCTCATAAATTCGCATTTTCTTTTGCAGATTTTCTGAAAATTCGGTTAAAATTTGCACTACGTTTGGTTTGAAACCTGACTACTGACACCACAGAAGAGGAGTCACGGGGTTGCACAACAAGTAATTAGTGGTTCTCTTATTTACAGCATCCTCCTTAAACCACATTAGTGCATCTCCAGCAGCCTGGCGGCCTTGTTAACAAACTGCCGCCTGGGACGCGCGGTCTGGAGTTGTGAATGGGCGGGGAGTGAAACAGATGTAGCTCTCCAGCTGGAGGAGCGCACAGGCAAAAGCGCAGTCCGATGGGGGTGGCGGCAGTGGTGTAGCTCACCTCACACATCTGGACACAAAGAAACACACACAGCCTCTCTTTCTGCACACACACACACACACACACACACACACACACACACACACACACAACCATAACAGATTTACGAAGGAGTTTTGCCAATATCGAGGAGTGTTTAATAAGAAAACTAAAGACAGAATGGATGCTTCACAGCTGTTCTTTCTATTGCTGTTCCACGGATCTCTGCCAGAAGTAAGTAGGCTATCCTTTACTTTAGCAAGATTTTTATTTTATTTATTTAAGGAAAAGTGGTTTGTAGCGAAGAACCAGTTCACTAAAGCCAAGGCTAACCCGCATACAATTAGTTTTTTGATAGACATTAAAGCCACTTCCAACACTGTGCGCGCAGGAGGAGCGCGATAAACCTTGTTCTCACAGCGACATTTACATGAGTTTGGAAATCATGCTTCAGCTTGTTGTATCCGCTAATGGCTGTGTGTTTTATGAGTCTATTTATGACCGAGAATACCTATCTATCTATCTATCTATCTATCTATCTATCTATCTATCTATCTATCTATCTATCTATCTATCTAATTTTTGCAGTTACTGATAGGCTACAATATAAAATGTGTTTTGCTTCTTAGTATTTATATTGATATATCTATCTTAACCACCTGAACTTGTTTAAAAAATGATGTACTTCCTATTGTGAATTTGAATAATCTGGCCTTTAAACCTATTTTACCAGCCATTTGATTTTTATTTTGTTCGAGGATGTCCTCAATTCATGGGGTACACCTCCTCCTAAGACATCTGACTTTAAGAATTTAGAAAGATTTTTCTGAATTCAAGCTCGTCAGTAGTGTATTAGTGTAGGTGAAGTGTCTTCAGTAGCTGGCAACAAGACCAGTGTGTGCTTCACAGCCAACACAGAATCATGACAAGTGACATGAGAAGTCAAATCAGTTCAAATAAGACTGTTCAGACTGAGGTCACAAACCAGATAAGCATCAGATTAATGACCACAAATATGACAGTGGCCAAAATCGGAATTGAAATTGTTAAATTGAGTGGGTTGTTTTTCTGTTCACATTGTCATTAAATGTGAGTTTGGCTACTTTTACCTTAAATATGAAGTCAGCACTCCCTTTATATCAAAGTTTAACCTCCTGCTGTTTTTGATTACTTGCTATGTGAATGATAAAGGCCAGCAAAGATCTCAGTTTTAATGACAATCTGATAATTGGTCGATCAGAAGCCTTTTTAATTGGAAAGACGTATATTTATATTATTACTGAAGGTAATGCTGTTATACATATTTAATTTAAAACACACACCACTGTAAATTAGTATCTGGTGAATACATCTAAGCGTATATACCATACATTAAATTAACTATCTCATAAACAACAGGGTATGCCACTATTTTGAACATTTCCAATGACGATAGGTACAGTCATTTAAGTGGACTAAATGCATGAATTTTCATATATATATTTCTCTCTGGAGAAGATAATTGGAGGGAAATCCTTTGAGCTTTGCCACATGGTGATAAGTCACCTTTCAGTGCCATAGTGCTTTGCTGTAGGGAATCATGATAACTGTGAAGTGTGCACATGAGGGTGCTAGACATATAGGCTTTCCTGCATGTATGTTTTTAAGATGTGTCTTAGAATTAAATGAACAATCTTTAAGGGAATTTGAGTTTAAGCTAATCTGCATTAGCCTTAAACTGAAATCCTCCACCTGGTAGCATGATAAGAACATCTGCTGGTCTGCTCTAAGTTGTCTTGGGAGTTTGGTCTTTTCATTAGGCTTGTTAGGACCAAGTGTCATCTGCAGTTACATCTTATTTTTCAGAGATGTTTTGTCTCTATTAAGAAATGTCAGAAGTGCTTTGCTGCTGTTCCTCTCACTGCACACACTGCAACTCCTGACAGGGATTTTACTTATCAGTGTAATTTCAGTGATCAGGAATGACAATGCTTTTTGGTACAAATTCAGAAATATGTGAAAGAAAATTGAAAAAGAAGTCTGATTCCAAGAAGCTTAAGATTTTAGCCATTTGACACTCAGCATGCACGGCTTCCTTTAATGTCTGTCAGTGAAACTCTTTCCAAGCAGAATAGACTGTGAACATACAAGTGACTGTGTGAAAATGTATCCATCCTCATCTCTGAAAACTCTCAGATGTCTGGCCCACCCCGAGGCTTTAAAAGATAAACCAGATACGTCATTTGTTGACATATTTTAGTGACTCCTGTGGCACCCGTGTGGAAAACATTTGATGGTTTGCCGTGCTCCTGGTGTGCTACATTCATGTCCTTTCCACAGTCCTATAGGCAGCTGCTTTACAATAACATACCCTGAGATGTTTCATCAATATATCTAGTGAGGAAATATGGTGTTCCTATAAGTGAAGATCCTATAAGTGGTTAAAAAGTGCATGTTGGTGGCTGGATGTCACAGTTATCGATTTAACACAATGCAGATGGGAGAAGAGGAGATAGCAGAGGAGGTGACTTCTCTTTCTTGCTTCTATCTAAACATGAAACCACATGATAAAAGAAACGTTTTAAACAAATAATCATAGATACCTTGATTAAGATTTAAAGGAATAGTTTGACATTTTCAGTAATGTGCTTTTTCACTTGTTTTTGACAAGCGTTAGATGAGAAGATCAATACCACGTTCATGTCTGTACATTATATGGTGCTGGAGCTGTATTAGCTTACAGTAGATTAGCAAAGACTGGCTCACTCCACTGTTCAAAAGTACAGCTTCCTATAGCTTACTAACATTATATCTTGTTTGTCTAATCTGTATGCAAACAGAAATGTTGAAAGTTGTAGATTTATGGGGAGTTACCTGCTGTGTGTGTAAAGTCTTTCCTAAGGACTCTTAGTTACCACAGTGACTAGCCAGTTTCAAACTAGTGATACTAAATCAAGTTGCA
The DNA here is from genome assembly GCA_002120245.1 of Maccullochella peelii. Classification (NCBI taxonomy): domain Eukaryota; kingdom Metazoa; phylum Chordata; class Actinopteri; order Centrarchiformes; family Percichthyidae; genus Maccullochella; species Maccullochella peelii. The sequence goes on along the minus strand of LKNJ01003212.1, from coordinate 18,553 downwards.
CCATTAACACTTAAGAAATTGTCTTAGCTAGTAAACATTACAGTAGGCTAATATGTAAAGCAGTTTCTAGAAAACATTAGTAGCAAAAGCAATCTATGTAAACACAAAGTTAATGTAGCATCACAAGCTGTAACATAACTCCCAGAAATGACAGTTTAAGGGAGGTAAACAATATATTCACCTTAACTGTCAATCCTTCTTAATAAATGCTATTACTTTGTTTTAATTATTTATGCATACACGGAGAGATATTAGTGATTGAGAGTTATAGTATTCATGCAGTTTAATGTCCGCTATCCAATTATGCTAACCTAGCTAATGTTATTAGATCATTTAGCAAAATGCTATTTCCGTTGCTTTTTGTAATTTGAGGTATGTTGTGTTATTTTTGTGAACTATAAATTCTCTTCACTTTGAACCAGTCAAAGCAAGCTAACGTTAGTTTTGTCAGTTGGTTCAGTCAGCTGTAACTGGCAGTAAATATTTGTTAAATATTTATAAATATTTATTAACAACTCTGTTTATGAGAACTAGTTTGTGTTTTGGAACCTGTTTTAATTTAGTAATGTGTAAATCTCCACTTAGTAACTTGCAAAGAAATAGTTCCAGCACATAACTCCCTGTTTGTTTGTGCACAGATTAAACAAACAAGATATAACATGTCAATTAGTGAGCTTTATGTGCTGGCATGCATATTTTTGCATAGGACTGGGTAGAGCCAGGCTAGCTGTTTCACCCTGCTTTCAGTCATAATGCTAATTTAAGATAATCAACTTCCAGATCTAGCTTCATAGTTAATGCACTGACTGGAAAATGGATATTTTCATCTAACTTGGCAAAATAAAAGTAGAAAAATGTCTAAAGAGTTATACGCATGATGTAGACGTAACTCTCTAACAGACGTAACTCTCCAGTGAAGTGTAGGATGGGGATGAACACATTACTCTGCATCGTGAGCCCACCAGCAGACACAATTTGATTGTTGTCTTGTACTCAGACAAGGCAAGACCGGCGGCCATTTGAAATGACAGCAATCACTAAAAAACCTGAAGCAACAGCCTGGCAGCCCTCGTGATGAGCTCTGTGTTGACAATCAAAGCTGGCAGGTATTTATGTGATGTTTTGCTCACAGAGACACTGTGTGTATGTTTGTGTCCCTAAGGCTTTGCAGAGGTCCACTTATCATCTGCATAGTTTGGAATTTACATTTTGATGAATTGCCCACTACAGCATCCCCATGGCTGTCCAAAGTGTAGTTATAGGTAAATTGTCAGCATCTCTAACTGGCAGGCACTTAATATTTGTCACCAGCATTTTTAGCTCGAGCATAAATCACTGCCAGGACCCTTCCCCTGTGTTTTGTATCTTCATAGATTAGGAAATGTTATTATTATTTTGTTATCATTGTTCTCCCTCTTTGTGTATTCTGGCTTAATTCACAATATGGGTTATACATGAACTAATAAACTACCTCCATGCAATGAAGAGAACCTGATCTCAGAAGACTACAGTACAAGTCCATGCACACATTCCAGTATCATGTCTGTTTCCCCACACTGATGAGGGACTTTATTCCAATTTTTCTACTGTTTATGCAGCATTAATGGTTTTCGGGAAACATCAGGTTTCTTGCCACCGGTTTGCATTTCCCAAAAGCCAGAAGAAATAAAAGCAATGCACCACTTTCATATTAAATTAAACTGAAAATCTGGGTTTTTAGCTAGTTTTAGTTTAGAAAAAAACCCACAGCCTGTCCCTTAATTTTAAGATTTCTTCATTTAAGTGTTCCACTAGAACATCTTCTTAAAGCAGCATGAACAGGCCTTTTTCACAGCAGACATTTTGACTTGTCACTGTCAAGGATATGTGGTCTGTGTCAGTTTTCTGTAGTCTGTCTTTTCCTGTTTTATTTTGTAGTCTGTTCTCTGGTTTCCTGTGTGTTCCTGCCCTTGTGTCATTACCCTTGATTGTCTTCACCTGGTCCCCTTTGCTCACCTGCCCCTGGTTTCCTCGTTAGTCTTGTCAGTATTTATACCAGTCTCGGTGCTTTGGTCTTTGTTGGTTCATTGTCATGTGTTTTGCGATAAGTGCTTCCATGTCGCCGTGTTCCATGGTTGATGTTCCTGTTTTTCCCGTGCCCACATTTGGACTTATCTGTTGTTTTTCTTATTTGCCTGTCTGCCCATAAACAAGTAAGTCTGTATTAAAACCTTTGAACCTGCTTTGAGCCTCTGCTGTCTGCATTTGGGTCCTTCTCCTGTTACCTCCATATGTCCCCTGACAGTCACAGGAAAAGCACAGGTGTTACTAATAATATTACGAATGTCTTCTTTCTAATCAAGTTTCCCAGACAGCCATGACAGTGTGACAGTAAATCAGCATTCACAACAGCAGGAACCTAAAACGGAAGCGGCTAAATGGAATTTTTTGACCACTAGGATGCAGTGGACCAAGCTGAAAATACAGCACTTACATTTAAGTATAAGCCTTATAAAGCTCAATGTTGGCAAACAATTTCTTATTTTCACATCCAGTAAACGCAGAAAACATTAGTGTTTATTTAGTGCTGTTTTTGGTCACCTGATGAATGTAAGTCTAGTATTCCTTCTCCTTTTAACTCTGTTTTTGATCTCCACACCAACTCCTGAGGGAATCATCTCTTTGACCTCTAAATGCTCCACTATGTTCACCAGCTAGTTATCTTCCTCTGCTGTTTGCAGTGCAGTTTGAATTTAAGATTACAGTGCTGATGTTAAATCATATTGCACACTGACATAACTCACTATAATATTCTGTTTTAAGTTCCCTGTGGTAACAAAGTATTATCGTCCCCTCTGAGAGGCTTTTTGACTCAAATCCTCTTAAGCGCTCCTGTTACATTGCCCAACAATTCTATGCTAATCAAAAATAAGGTTAAATAAGGGTCTGACCAACATGAGATTTCCTCCTCTGTGCATGTTGCTGTGCACAGATAATGTTAGCAGTTTAATGTCCTGCCTCCTGGGCAGCGCTGCTGCTATTACTTCATGTTGGATATTCAGGTGTAATCGGTTGCAGGCAAAAACTCCTGTGAGTGAAGTTCTGTGGTTTGTGATACCGTCAGGATGACCTCATTCATGGGGGGAGAGTGAGTGAGGCAATGACTGAGTGCTCAGAGAAGGCTGTGTGGAGAGTAGATAACAGAGGTGTTACATAGTTTATACTATATGTACTACTTTTTTTTTCTCATGAATGTTGTTAACCGAGAGGTCACTAAGGTCTGTGGTAGAACATGATGCACATTACTGCCTGTTGTGATGCTTACAAGTCAACAGCAGCTCGTTTGACTGTAATTAGTCAACGTGGCATAGTGGTATTTTAGGAAAGCAGTCATCTTTACCTTGAGACAAATCTTTAAAGCCCCTATGTGTAGGATTTAAAGCTCCCCTCCAGACATGTTTCAGGAACGTAAAAAAAAAAAAAAAAAAAATCTGCTTGGAATAATTTCTGTCTGATGTGGTTTTTACACAAAAAAGTTAAATGACCTAGTTAGAAATTCTTAAAATTACATTTACTCCTTGACTAAGATTTAAAAAAAGCCATAATCGATGAATATGCAAATATTGTTAATTTCAAAAGTTTAGCTACTGGACACAAGACTGTTACACTTCACTGAAGAGTCCGTTTTCAATCTGTGCACTGGAGGGTTCAAGTTTCCACGTCACACTTGCGTAAATTGTATATTGAACCATGATTGGCTTCCAAACTAGTTGTGGTGTGTGTGTGTTACAAAATCGAGCTAGTACATACACGAGCACAGAGAAACTTCAGCAGATGAATGTGAAAACAATCTTCTAGTGTCAAACTCTGCACACACATCATTCAACATAGTGAGGCTCAAACATCCAAGTGAAATAACAATTAGCAAGACACAGTTTTGGGTGGAGGGGGACTTTCTGACATTGGTGACTCCTAGTGGTAGTATTAATAAAAAAAACAAATACAAAACCCCTGCCTCCACAAGACTGTCCTCAACAAAACATTAAACCATGTATTGTTGTTCACTTCTCTAAAACAACCCACTTGAATTATGACTCTTGTCAAGAATGAAGGACATAACCTCAACCAAGTGTTTTTATTGCCTAACCTATCCAAACATTAACCATAGTGGTGGCAGATCCGCAGCCAGTCATGGGAGTAATTTTTGTAATGGTCATGTGAAAGGCAATGACAATGTTATTCTGCTGATTTTATTCACATGGTCTTGAAGGGCAATGACAAACAATGTATTTTGTCATTTAGTTTGTTGGAGGGCTTGTTGGCCCCCACAGTTGTGACTTGTAAGCAGATCATAGTCTGAGTCAATATCTAGAAACAAAAATGTATTAAATTAGAATAATCCTGTAGCCACATACATTTCTGCACACTGTGACTTTAACTGGACTATCAGAAACAATGATGACTGTGCTTTTATTAGATTTGACCTGAAGGGAACTCACCGACTTATCCTTTTTTTTTTTTTTTTTTTTTGTTTTTTTTTACCAGGTTTGTCGCTTTTTTTCTTTTGCATACAAAAACTTAAATTAGAGTAATTTGAAAAATCCTATAATCACATGAATTCCTACACATCTCGGATGACTGTGTAACACTGTTGGATCTGAGTCTGAAGCGGTGCTACATCATCTGCTCCTTGCACAAATCTGATTTTGTGTGCTGTTAAATATTCCTGCACAAATAGATATCACAAAGCACAGCAGGCATGGTGGATGGTGTGTACTTACTCCTTGTTTAAAAGATGAGCACAGCTTACCCCTGAGTTGATTCTGTCTCATTACATTGAGTCATTACACTATTATGCATAAGCTCAACAAGGCTGTGAGAAACATTAAGTACGTTGCTGTTGCTCTGAGAGGTGTCCTTTTTCATTAATGACAGTTTAGGGTGTTTATCTTGTCTGAGGTGAGCAGTGTACTGCAGACTGCTGTTTACAACAGTAAACAGTGTCAGGTAAACTGGGAGCTCAGGACTGGACTAAACAGGGCATTTGGGGGTGATTGATGAGGATCATTTCATGTTTGACATCTCCAGGGTGGTCAGGGCTTATAAAAGACAATGTGAAGACATCTATAAGGAACAATTAGAGAATATGAGTTGTACAATTGTAAATACATTATGTGCTTTGTGCTGCATGACTCCGCTCATCCTGACCTTTACTGCCTTGAAACTTGCATTGTAGCTTTGGTAACATGGTGCAGGGTGAAGCTCTTCCCTGGATGAGTTCATGAATACACTCTGCCTCATGCCAACTCCCCCCCCCCATCTCCACTGACCTTCTCAAGCTCCTCGCTGCTCGTCTTACACATTTTCATTGACCTGCCGGCTCTTCGCCAGCGGCTGTCAGCCCGCATTTTTCAGCCTTTGTTGACACAGATGAACAATTGCAGTATATTACTCAGTGGCTCCAGCCTGCACTTCCTAATCCATTTGCATGATAGCATCTATTTGCCAGGCAAGAGGGAGCTCTGTTTGGATTTCAGACATGGAGAACATTTCTGTGTATTTACTGTATTATTAGCTGGGGGTTCATTCTAATAGGTAAACATTGCATGAAAGGCCAGAGCTGCAGGAATGTGATGAAGGGAAATGTTAACTAAAAGATTTACTAGCACATATTTGGAATGTAACCTGTCCACCGGCCTCAACCTCACTGAGTATGAATTCTTTCAGTGCCTAATTGCAGTGTGATTTTTGACACCTAATGTGCTTTCTGCCTCTTCCACAGATGTTATCGGTGCAGATGTGTGACGTGGTGAACGAGATTGAGCAGGAGAAAGAGCGCTGTGATAATAGCACCTTTGGGAACGTCACTTCAGGTCATTCTCGAAAACATATTTTCCTCTCTCTGATTGTTTAGGGTGTGCAGGAGGCTATTCAGAGGAAATGGGAAACGGCATGAGTAAATAAATAGGGTAATACAGAGTAGGAGGCCATAAATAAAGCACTATTATAGCAGGCAGAAATACAGACCAGTTTTTCCAGAGGCATAGCTGAATTATTCTGTCTCAATTCGAGATAAAGAAACCATATTGTGGTCAGAATTGCAATGAGAGTTTTTATTTGCACTGCTGACAAAATTTATACTATTTATAGAGTTCTGTATATACTGTATAGTGTAAAGCCTATGAATGTAGGCCCTACACAACTTTGATACCCCCAATGGTATTTTCACTTTTTGTGCCTAATTATGCCTCTTCTCTGGACTATATGGGTGTGACTTTGCTTGATTGACTTCTCCCAACTCTTCTGTTAGTTTCCTTGCACCTTTTAGGGTGGGGCAAATTAGATTTGGAGTGACCTCTGTTGTGTCCAAAGTCACTCCTTTGTTAGCTCATACACTTTTCCCTAATAGACACTCAATAGTTTAAGCAGAAGTTTTCAAACTGCGCCTCCCATAACATCCATAAACCCGCTTAGAAATCATAGAAAAAGAGGCTCCTCAGAACTTGCCTGAGAATCATCACATTTTTAGGTTTTCTTCAGTATCAAAGTAATCCAGTGATAGTTCTCTGTACATCCATTGGTTCACTGCAACCAGGAGCTGCTAATAGCTAATACGGCATACTTTTAATGGGGAGGGGGGCAAAAGCACCACCCAGCCTCAGCCTGAACAGAGGTCTAATCGGCCAGACTAATTAAAAATGCCTGTGTGAGCGTGTGTAAAAATAGCCATGAATGAAGTTATGATGGGGATTATACCCAACACTGCCACTCAAAGTGATGAAAGTACTTAATGATAGCATTGTTGTCTGATGCAATGAAGTGAGAGTCGAACACCCTCGGGCTCACCCACTGTGTCTGCAGGAATAAGTAAATATATAATGTATGTACAGAGTCCGACCTCTACACTGATTGAACATGCCTCAGTAATACGGACAATAGTATGAGATAAAATATGAATATGGAGCTGGGTTAAAAAATACGTCCATGCCCTTTAATATTGCACCAAATAGGACTAAAAATTCTATATAAGTTTGTACTCACTGAAGTATCTGGTTTGTCCTCCTTCCTAGGACTTTAAGAACACAGTGAAAAACTCATCTATATTAACTTTATCAGTGTTATCTTCATTTGGGTCTCATTTAAAAAAAAAATCACTACACATACTGTACATGCTGCATAGTGAACTGCGTCAGTGGAAACAGCTTTGCTCCTTATCTCTGCAATGACCCTAATTTCTCTACTTCCCTATCTGCTTCCTCGACAGGAAGTTAGTGGAAGCTGCTCTCACAGGTCACATCCCTAATAAATGAATTAGCAGTATGTGCATTTGTGTGAAACCATACATTCACAGCCCATGGTTATGCAACATATTGGATATTGAGATTGTCCAGCAATGAAACGGAACAGGCAAAAATTTATCTCTTGACAGTTTGTGTATTCTGGTGTTCAGCGCTATTGTAGCACTATACATACACTGCTACAAAATTTGTTTTGAAATCATTGTACTGACTTAAAGATGCCCCGAAGAAGCTCTCGACACTGCTTCCATTGGTTTTTGAAGTTCAAAAATCTATCCGTCTCAGAAATGGTTCATTGCTTGTGTTTTTGTTGTTTCATACTTTTCTGAAGCTTCACCCTTCACGGTGCTGTTGGCCTACAGAATACTTACAGAGGGATAGGTTGTGACTTTCATTTCAAGTATAGAAAAGAGTTTAAAAAGATTTCAAACAAAGTGCATAATTGCAATAAACTGAAAAACTGGTGTGTCATTGAAACAAACAAACAAAAAAAGTTAAAATGACCCTTTCAAAAAGAATTGAATGGATGGAAATACACGGCAGTCACAGTATATTTTGGAGATGAAAGGACAAAGACTATGGGGGAGTTCATCCTTCAGTGACAAACTACCTAATTGTGGATTGATTGTTCAGTACATCAATCAATACAATACATTTTTTTTACATGTTTCCAACCAGCCACCACAGATACGAGTGACTAAACGTCTTCAAATTGGATTTAAAGCAAAAGCACTAAAAGAATATGATTTTATTTGATGAAATTGAAGAATGACGATGAATAAGCTCAGAATGTTTATAATAAAAAACAGCATATGTATAATTAAATTTCTCTCAGTTAAAACAGAAAAAATACTGCTGCTGAAGTAATTTCTGTTTATATTGGTTTGTATTAGACTTGTACCTTGCAGTCACTGTACAGCACTGATTGTGTCACTGGTGTCACATTTGTGGCGTGTGTGTGTCACAATATGAGTGATGCCATGTTAATGGTATTGTCTCCTCCTGGCAGGTTGCCAAGGCATGTGGGATATCATCGCCTGTTGGCCTTCAGCCAGCGTCGGAGAGGTGGTTACAATAACCTGCCCCACTTACTTTAGTTACTTCAGTGACCAGCACAAAGGTAAACACATCTTCCTTCAGTTAACAATGCATAACAAAAATAGTTAACATTTCATGTTCAGCCTCAAAACTATCACTTCTATCATCATTTATTCATCAAAAAGTGGATAAATGTACTGTAGTAAAATCATTTCAAACTTCGATTTTCAGCTGGAGAACAAGAAAATGACAATGTTCTTTAAAACTAATTAAAAATAATTGGAATATTTATATAATTTAGTCATGCTGTATTAGTGAAATCATTTATTTTGAGGGCAAACAAGCCTACAGGTGCCCAAACAGGACCTTGTGCTGTCATTTTGACATTAGCTCAGGACTGGCCAACACATTTATATATTTTCATTTATTCACATTTTCTCCAGCTGTGAGTGTTTTGATATTTAAAAAGTGTATTTGCATACGGGCAAGCCTTTGGGTAGATACTGAAGATGAAATGGGTTGCTTGCATGCAAATGGCCATTTAAAGTCATCAAACTGGTGGTTTCCCCATCACCTCCTGAGGACATCAGAAAGTTATTAGAAACCCTGCAGAAAGCCCAAGGCAAATGACTCGCAGGAAACTGGATATTGAATTATGAGCCTCATAAAGAGCATCATTACATTGTTGTCATGTACAAGACCGATCTGTAAAATGTCAGAACTTTTTACATTTGTGTAATATTCCTATCATTTCAAAAAGCAAGAGGAATATACTTCTACTCTTCTCTACCAGTGCTTTAAACAACAGCACCTTACAGACAATGCTCTGGGAAAACTTTATCTGTATTAGCGTTGACCCTGTGAACTAGCTGTTTCATTTAGATATCTGGGATTCTTCAGGTGCCTCAAACCCAGGATAAGAGTTAATTCAGGTTACTGTAAACAGTATGTAGTGTTTACATGAGCCAAATGAAAGACCATATTTTAAAAGCGCATGCAAACTCAGTCACAGATTAGTCAGGGTCTAAGAAAACAAGGAGGAATCCAGCTCATCCTTTAACCTTTATTTTGGAACAAGCACAGACAAAGAGTTGGGAGGGAGAGAGAGGATTTACTAACCTAAGATAAGAAAGAGAAACATCACCAAATTTTTGTGTTTTTGTTTAGTCGCCTTTAGTCTCTCTACCAGGAGCCTCTTCAGCTCTCTGTTCAACTTCATTACTGTAACAGGGTTTTATTTTCTTCCTGACCCATTTTAGTTTACCCAGAATAATCTTCCTATGGTCCTACCCAAAAGCTAGACCTCAAATTTGTCTTTTTGCAAACTTGTCTTGCTTGTCTGAGTCCTTTGTTTTTGGAGGACATTTGCATTGTGCCCTTTCTTTCAAAACCTTGTGTCCTTGTTAGTTGCTCTCGCAAATTCTCAGAGACTTTCAAAGTTCATCAAAACTTTTGCCCCCTCAGCTACATGACTCAACAAACTTATTTTCTTGTTCAGTGTAACTCAACAGCCTCCATTCTTTACTCTGAAAATCTGTTTACATGACGAGTCGACGCTGAATCACAACATATCTAATGCTGCACTGCTCTCTATGGTGGATAGAAACTTTAGTTAGTAATAATTCACAACAGATGACATCTTTTGCTGCTTTCAAAACACATGTGTGAGATTGTTTTTTTGACAGTGGTAGTGATATATGCTTGGTGTTCGAGAACACAGTTGCTAGGTTACTGATAAATGGACATTGCTTTGTTTCCTTCTTATAAATGGTGAATGATTTATTTCATCTGTGTTTCAGTATTGTCACGGGACATGACTGGGAGTAACAGGAGGTGGACCCAAATGCAGACAGCTGAGGAGGCTCAAAACAGTTTCGAAGATTTATTTAAATGCTTGCTTGTCGGTACAGACAGGTACGCAGGCAAGTAAACAAGCATGTAGTCCAGGTTCAGGAAAACACAGAGGCACAAGAAAACGTTCAACTCAGGGACATGAAAACAGAACACTAGGAATGCTGAACAAATCACACACAAGAGAAACAACACAAGACAATGAACCCACAAAGGACAGGGACCAGTATAAATAATGACAAGACTAACGAGGTAACCAGGGGCAGGTGAGCAATGGGGAACAGGTGAAGACAATCAAGGGTAATGACACAAGGGCAGGATTACACAGGAGACAAGACTACAAAATAAAACAGGAAACCAACTGAGACCAACACCATGTTGTTGTAAGTGCTCCTGCTGAAAATGACTAATGACTTAGTTCTTCATAGGGAATTTGGTGCTTGTGTTGACCTGATCCTCCTAGTGTCACCTTTGACCCAGTAGAGTCCGACTGCGGGACTTAAGCTGCCTTGGAGCTGGATTGTGTTTTTTCACGGGAAGCTGAATATGTGATATGATTGGCATTTTTATGTGCACTGCCAACAAAAATAAGGATCTTCCCTTTTTTCCTTTTTGAGAATGCATTCATTCATGTTGCATAAGGAACCATAACTTCTCTGGGTTCTGACAAATGGCAGCACATGTTAGAACTGGTTACAACCGAACTCTCAACGCGGTAAAGAGGATGTCACTTAAAGGCACCATTAAGCAAGATCGGTCATGACTTTTTCATCCCTCCCTGGCCAGACTCTCTAGTACCTCACTTGTATCCTCTTCTGTATGCTTCCACAGGTTCAAATCACTCAGAAGTGCAAGATCTTGTTCCACATGTTAAGCAGATGCACAACTCCTCTGCCTCTAAAAGATAAAAAAGAAAGCCGCTTGAACAAGGGCTGCTTTAAGGACATCAAATGTTTGATGACATGGCAATTCATTTAGAGGAATGAGAGGAAAACTTAGTGTCATGTTTGGTTGATGAACAGCTGCCCACCTAAAGGAAATGTTCAAAGTTTAAAAGATAGCGAGACTTGGCGCAGCACTTTGATCAACTTAAGTTTTTTATGCTTTAAATAGTTCAATGAGGCTGAATCTACAGTCAGAATTCATCACAGCCATGTATATATAGTTTTTTGGCATGCTGTGCACATATTTCACTGTAAACTTGACTGAAATTGAATATTGGGTTATTAAATTAAACACACATCACAGCGGGGCAGACTCTGGTGCAGAGCAGCATGAACACCAGTTTGGATGTTTTCTGTGATGTTGCCTGACCCAAACCTCTCCTTTAGATCCTTTTTTCTCCCTCCTCTCAGAGAGTCATTATCAGATCTCTGCTGATGGATATCCATTCCTTCTTTTACAACACCTCCGTGCTATTTCCCTCCAGCTTTTTACCTGCTCCTCTTCTGCCTGTGCGTCTTTGACCCAGCAAAGTCGATGCTCATTCTTGCCCCCTGACTGAGAGATATGAGGCTGATGGGGCTTTTACTGCTAGGTAACCACTACTTTATAGATCACTGTGAAATACACAGTATACTGTACAGACCATATACAGACCCCCCAGTGAGATGAATACAATATTAAATTGGACAGTAATCTTGCAGTTGAAATGGATTTCAGCAGGTGTTCACAGATAAAAGATAAATTTGCAGCAAGCCTCACATTTGTTTCAGTCTCTTCAGTGTAAATGTAGAATTCCCCTCTCGGTGTCCATCCTTTTTCCCCTATTAACACACATCTGTGTTAACGTCTGTTGGTTCTCACAATTATCTTAAGACTGCACTTTTTTCCACCTCAAGATACAATGACATGGCCCATTAATCCTCATTTTCTACAAAAACTACCTTTGTCGCTTCTTCACCAGAGCAACTGTTATTGTTTTTCCCTGAATCTTGGTCACTGCTATTTCCATATTTCTCCTCACTTTGATCTTACAGTAAAACTGATGAATACATACTATAAACACACATATACATACCATAAATTCACTGTAATCACCTTTTTATTTGGTCAGTTTAAACTTTGATTTAGTGCACCCCCTGCCCCCCATCCTACTCTTTTTTGGAAATACGCTTATTCGCTTTCTTGCCGAGCGTTAGATAAGAAGATCGATAACACTCTGCAAGAGTATGTTTGTTTGTATGTTTCCTTTACATTTCTTTAAAAGGATGATTAGGTGTAAATCTAAATGAACTTGTAAGTCAGTCTCTAATCACTGCCACTGTTTTGATGACAACGGGACAAATACGCTTGAAAAACAGTTGAGTTTTTGAGTTTTTCTGCCTCGTTTTGGCTCACAAACTGTTACTTTTCATGCTCATCATTTGTCATAAAGTTTCCAGAGTTTTTACTGCAACTCCTTTCCATAATTTTTGGTCTCTTTTTTAAATCCCTAAACCTGAAATGCTGCTGCTACATACCTTTGCATATTCTGTGGGTGTGAAAAAAGCCAGTCCATCACCTCTTGAACAGCCAGTAAAATTTGAAATAAGGTCTATATCTCCACTGAGCCATTTGTGCATGCTAACGTGTGAACTTTTTCCCCCGTTTGGGAGTGTTGCTGCACTCATACAGGCATTAGCACCTCAGAGAGTCAAACAGCAAATTAGAGACACGGGGGAAATGTGGCACTTCAAAGATGGAGGAAGCACTTTAAACCCCACATGTACTGATGGCAGCATGAAATTTAGTAATACTTTGAGTGGACGAAAATAGACCGCAGACATTGTTTTAAGATCAGAATAATTGTTGAATATACCTTTTAGAATATAGTTTAAAACATGGGTGCAATTAATGTCTTTTTGGGTTACTAATCAGAACTTAATAATTCTCCATTTCTCTTAAATATTTTGTATTATTTTGTGTAGCATGCTCAATTTCTCCTTGATTTTCAGGGTTTGAGTTTTTATTAAATTAAACTGTGATAGTGATCAGACATGTATCAGTATCAGTAAGGTAATTTGTAGAGCACATCAGAGACACATTTACCACTCTAATACTTGTTGTCGGCATATCTCAGTTTAATAAGCAATTTGGGCTTTTAATAAGAACAACTGAGGTGGAGACATATTTTCATGTAATTGGGAGCCATGAGAGCACCAAAACATTGTGCTGGACATTGACAGTGTTTCTTGTTATTGAAGTAATTTGTTGTCTGACTCCTCTTGCCCCGAGAATGAATACACAAATTAGAGACCTTTATTTCCCACTGAGGCAGAACTAAACGATAGATGACAACTGCCTAGTTTGTCGTATATTATCAGCTAAAATTGGGTATGGACAGTGGAACAATTCATGACAGTTTGTTATTTTTACATGTTTGGTGTGATTTTGTGTTGTGACAGTAAAGCAAAACGTTCAAATTTGCATTTATAGTGCAATTTCTGATCACCAACGGACACTGGTCAGTGGAATCTAAGCAAATGTAAGTTTTCACCGGACCATCCCCGTACATTGTCCATCATTTTCTTGTCAGATTATTCAAAACATTACAAGCAGATCTTTACTGAATTTCTCTGCCTATATCACATAAGCCCTTGTGGTTTAAGCATATAAAGCTGTTGTATTAATCTTTTATGGGAAATCAGCTTGGAGGAGTTGACAAAATTAGATGAATCATATGTGTTATATACTATTTATGTATTGGGAAAAATACATATTTGATTACATTTTTTATTTGCAAAGGTGCTCATGGCTGACAGTCTGCTAAATGGAACAAAGTTTGTTTGGCTTGTTTTAATAAGAAGATCTTGTTGCGTCCTCATCCTATGAATTTCCTTAAATTTCAGCTCTACTTTCATCAAGTAGAGTCAGGCTGTCACCACAGAGGTGTTTTAGATTTTATTTACAAGGTAATATCTTCTGAAAAATATAATCAGTTGAAAGGTCTGAAGGTTTGGTCCAGATCACAGGAGAATCCAATTTTAATAGCTACACATGAACTCAACTTTGAAACCAGCCATCTTTTTGTCAGACTAGGTGGTGTAGGTGTCTTCAAACAGAGGCAAATGTCATTTTGGAATGAGCTCTTCCTTCTTCACATTCACACACACTGAAAGTACAAAATATTTTTGACCTTTTCCTGATATTGAGTTGCAGCTCTTTTTGCACAACCCACATTCTCACATGATTGACTTTTCTATCTGCATCTCCTCCTTTGTGATTGCTTTACCTTTAGTAAGGGAAATCAATGAGTAATAGCTTGATTCATTTCATCTCTGTTTTTTCTGAAATGAAGTTTGTATATTCAGTGTAGACACACAAAAAATCAAAGGTGCAGTAAAACACAGCCAGTTAAAACCATCTTTCAGCCCAATAGTGGGTGTCTCTGGTACAAAGCCATGCTAAAACACTCCCCCTCTTTTTTAACATGCCACAGCACACACACACGGAGGAACTAAGTGAGAAAAATGTCATAGTCTCGCTCAGTAAATATGTTGGACACTATTCTTACCTAATCAAAATGTTCATTTACGTTATATGTAAATGTTGAAACTGGTATGGGTGTCAACATTTTTATATGGTTCAGGCTCTAATCTTACAGAGCTGTAAAGGGTGAAGAAGAAGGCTACATGGTGCAGAGACATGCTGCTCTGCACATGAAAACATAGGAACACCTTGTGAAGGAAAAAGACAGTTGAGTTGTGTGAAACTGGCTGTTGCAATATTCTGTCTGTGAAATTCACCTGGGCCTTGAGTCCAGGTGAAGTCGCTCTGCTTTCAGGTGCTTTTCTCTCCTTCCTGCCATTTTGCAATATTCTGCAATGCAGCATTACATCTGCTGAAAAGATTGGGGGCTTAACACCCAGACTGCAAATGAGTCCATGGGCCTGAAAGATGACTTCACATCTTCTTTAGTCAACGTTTTCACTCAGGATCTTCATGAGGATTCAGCACATGCCTTCCTATAGTACCACTTCCAAAAACCTCTGAAAATTTTGGTTTAATGGGACTTTGTGTGTGTGTGGAGCAAATTTACACATCCATGAAAGTGTGTTTGGTAGAGGAATGGATTGAGGATTAAATAAGCGAGAGAAAATAAAGGGGAATTCCTCCCTTCATCCCAGCATGACGCTCAAATACAGCCGCAGCAGCGGCGCTAGAAAGATATAAGATAAAATTGACATTTCAAGCATATGACCTTTCCCCGACTGAGCAGCCTTTCTAGATACCAACCTCCTGCTGCACATGCTTTCCTCCACACCCCGTTGCCTGCATATGCTAACATTTGGTCGTAATTGGCTACGTTTACATGCACAGAGTGACTGTTGGTCACATTTAACAATTTGACATAAAGGTCTCATTTGTGTTAGTCTGTTTACATGAACCTCTGATGCCGCACAAATGAATAAACCATGAATAAGTCCCATGAATAAACCAAATGACAGACTATTTATGGTGCTCCTCTCACAGAGCCTGCAATTAAGTACAAAAAGTATGTCTTTGGCAGAGAAATAGCAGGTTATTTCTAACATTCTAAGAAATGGTAACTTGGATGTTCTTACAGTAATGCGTTAGCAATCATATTTTTCTATGATTTTTTGTGATCAATTTTTGATTAAATTTAACATGTCCAGTGAGTCTACAGAGGTCCATGTAAGCAATCCAGAAAAGAATCATATCATAATTAATTCATTCTCATTTCAACAGTCAGGATTTAAACAAAAGAAATATAGGAAGCAAATTAACAGGTAAACAGAAATAAATATTAAAATAAAATCTTAAAACAGGAGTTGGATACAAAGGACAAAAAGGTAAAATATGTACCTGAAACCAACCCCCAATATATTAAAAAAAGCCTGTGATTACGTTTCTCACCACAATGTAATTGGGAAAAGAAATTAGTACTATGTAAAAGTAATTTCTACTGTAGAAAACAAGTTTGCTTTACAAAACACTAATTTACTAGTTACTATAGTTACGTAATTTAAAACATTGTGGCCTGGGCATGTTGATCTTTCCTCATATGACATGCATATGATTCCTTGACTGGAGCATGTTAATGTTCATTTGTGGTTAGATGAGCGACACGATGGAGATCAGAATGTCAATATCTGTAACAGCCAAGTGCCTCTCGGCAGGCACAGATAATGCATGAGTCAATAATGGCTCACATTAGTGGGAGAGAGTTACACAGCAGTTTGTGGAGTTTGAGGTTTTCTAGTTTTTTGCAGTGACCCAACAAGCCAGTACATGACACTGACAGTCATTGTTTGTCTCACAGCAGCATGGAACAATTTTAAACTTATCTGGTGCATAGATAAAAGAGAAATGTACTGCCTGGGTGGCTTTGACCTTTTTATGTCCTCTCCCTCCCCAGGTAACCTCTCCAAAACCTGCACAGCAGATGGCTGGACTGAGATGCATCCTTTTGACATCGCCGTGAGCTGTGGATACAATCTCAACGGCACTAGCGACGATGTGAGTAAACCGACGCAGCCTATAAGAGGCAGCTGAACAGTGGTCCCATTGTGAATGAACTCCTCAGCACGAAGCAAAACCATCTTGATAGCCAGTGGGCAGGAAGAATTGAATTAGGACATCTTTTCTTTTCTCTGTGGGTGGGTGCTGTTGAAGCTATGAGGAAAATAGCTGTATTGATTGTTGGTTTCACAACTCCAGCGTTTGACTCGTATTTGTTCTATGCTTTCATTCAATCCTCTTTTTGTGTGTGTTTTTCTTATGAATTGCCTCAAGCGACACGGTTACAAGTAACACCAATTGAATGTACAGCACAACACGCTAAAACTGCATTTCTGTCCATGTTAGGGCTTTGAAAAGTATAGTAATTTAAAATATTGTTATACTTTTGGTGGAATAAACATCTTATTACAGACATCTTCAGAAATACCAGGAAGAAATCAAATGGGGGAAACTCAAGAAATTTGTTTTGCTCCTGCTGAGTTTTATTTAAGGAATTTATTCTAAGAAATTCGCTTATTGGCTTTATTGCCTCTCGTGTGTGCGTTAAGTATGGAGCTGGAGCTAGCTGGAGATTAGCTTAGTTTAGCACCAAGACTGGAAGCAGGGGGAAACAGCTAGCCTGGTTCTGTCCAAAGCTCAAAAGTATGCTAACCAGCAACTCTAAAGCTCACTAATTAACACATTGTTTATTAGGTTATTTAACCTGCACACAAGCAGAAATGTAAAATGGCAATTTGCGGTTTTAGTGGGAGTTTCGAAATATCTGTGCAGTGTCTCCACTGGTTGCCTGTTCACCAAAAGAAAGTTAGGCTATTGCAGGTAACTCCCTGTAAAAAACACAATTTGTAATTTTTACATTCCGTTTGTGTATGGATTAATCAAATTATTAACACCATGTTAATTTGTGATCTTAGGTGCATCTTTGGAGACAGTCTGCTGCCTGTATGTGTTTAAATTTTTGCAAACTGGCACCATTAAATGGTTGGATATACAGACAGCTGTCACTGGATTACTTTGATACTGAAGAAAACTTAAAAAAACATGATGATTCTCAGGCAAGTTCTGGAGTTTAAGGAGCCTCTTTTTATTTCTGTGATAATGATATCCTTGGAAAGTCTAAGTCACATTGAATCTGAAAACACATGTATCATGTCTGTGTCGCTAACTTTGTCTGCCTGGGCTGAAAGACTGAGGAGACGGGTGATAATTATAGGTTGGTTGGTACTGCGAGTGACAAAACTATTGATTATAGCCACTTAAACCCACAGACAAGAGAGTGGTATTGAACTCTAAGCAAGAAAGTGTATAAGCAAATTTAAAAAATGTTGAACTTCCTTTAAGCCCATATATAAAGAATTCATGACCTAAATAGCAAAAATATTCAGACTATGTTGAAAGTGAATATACCATTAAGTCAACATCCTTGCAGGAGCACAACACACTTGTTTTTCATTGACAAGGCCGGGTCAGTTGGTTATTCCTGCCTCTCTTATCAGGCATTATGAGTCATTAGACGTTATTCACGTTGCCTTCAGGATAAGGCAGGGAATAAATACATCTTATTCAATAAACTGAATAAGACCATTCAGTTTACTTTGCATGCAGAGAGAGCCAACAATGTCTGTGTTGAGGAAGCAGGAGCAGGGTGAAGAGTGTATGTGCTCTGCAGGGTTGTAAAAGCTTTCTTGGTGGGTACTCTGCTCTCATTAGTATGTATGCCACATAGGAAATCAGGAGGGACCCGGCTGTTGAAGTACTCTAAAAGGAATTCGATGTCTGTCTTTTTCTGCATACTTGAGGCCACCGTGTGCAGAGCTCATCTCATTTTCATCAAGCACAAAACTTAAAGTGCCATAGCTGCAACATTGTGAAGCTACTCTGAAAAGCTTCATGTGCTGCAGGCAGGCAGTCAGATCTAGTAC
>LKNJ01003211.1:0-58581 GCA_002120245.1 Maccullochella peelii | reverse complement strand
TTGGTCAAAGTCTCCCGTCACGATAGATTTTCTGAAGCCTGAAAACAGAGCCAAGAGGGGGAGGCAGAAGTAGAGGTTTTCTGTCAGACCACTTTTACACTCCAGTAGCAGCAATTACAACATGCTGGACGGTTATTATGGAATTTTTGCCCAATGACGCCAAAAAAATATTGTCTACCACGCCTTTAATTAGAAAAAGATATCTTAATCAAAGAGCCCACGAGCAAAACAAATGCATTGTGAGCTATGTTTCCAAGATTTTACCTCCCTGTAAACATTTTAGGCATCCAAGAAATCTAAGTCTATTTACTGCCATTTCCTTGCATCATACTTCTGTGAAATGGAGGAGTTTAGCAGAACCATAAAGGTACTTTAATAGTGTTAATATGTCTTAATTAAATTCAATATAAAGCCTAGACATAAAGGAACGCATCTACAGAAGTTGGAAAACAATGAAATTATATTATGGCAATTACCTGCACCACCAGAGCAGACCTGATAATCACAAATTGTAATCCACACCAAGAGTGTGTGTACACTGCAATTTATAGACTGTCCTCACCAGAAAACGCCAGATCACAAAATATTCATATGGGTCGTTTTGGAAGGCAGTGACAAACGACCTATTTTGTCATTGAGGTATGATAACTTGTTGGGAGTCTTCCAGGTAATGGGGGGTAAAAAAAAAAAAATGACTCCACATCATCCCTCATCCTCTGCTTTGTTACACAGTTACTCAGAGCTGCAATTAGCCTTTTAGCAACATTTGTCATTTTTTTAAAAGGAAAATACACTTTATAACAGAAACAACGTGCTCCCATGATCTTGGTCTTGGTTTACAGGTTTCGTTTAAAGGAAAAGACTGACATTATTCTATGTTTTTATTGCTGTCAACACATCCCATGAAAAGACCAAAACCAACAATGCAACTTAAATCGTCTCTCACCACTTTCCAACTTCCCCACTCTGTCTGTGACACTCAGCTCCAAGCCTATTCATTCCTACTTCAGACGTAAATCTTTAAAAAAACGGTTCACAAAAAAACGTGTTGAATGCATTTGTTTTCTCATAAAACTAAAAAACATCCATGTTTGCTTGCTAGCAGTCTTCTTCTTCCCTGCCTTTGTCGTAGTATTGCTACATTAAAGACTCCACGAATAGCGGAAAAGACAATAAAGACCTCAAAACAGCATTTGGAGTTGTGTCTGTGACTAATCCCGGCTTTATATAGAACATCGCCAGCCAGGCTTTAAAAACAAGCAACGTCTCACGTGAGTTGTGACTTTAATATCTGTGTTGAGCTCAGAGTTTCAAAAACTGATCCCCCCACCCCCATGATGACAACAGTGAATATCTGTTACCTTGAATTTGTCAACCTCAGTCTTGGAGCAAGTGGCGTGGTAAGAAAGAACCTGCAAAATAATGACACAGTGTCACTCAGTGTATTTTTCAAATCATTAAAATAACCACTAGGGCTCTAAGAGAAGCACAACTGTGGCTACGGCTTGAAAATACTGCACACTAACAGATGAGGAAGTTTACACTTGCCTCTAGAACAATCTACAAGAGCAGCAATGTCAGCCCTGACTCCATCGCCATGTTGCCTTCATTTCCTGAGAGAAATACCTCGCACAGACCTGCAGTTGCTTATTTGATCATAAATGCTCATGTTTATTCAGTGCTGCCAGAAGCAATGCATTAGTTCATTCTGTGCCTCTCCTTTAAATACTCTATCTCACTGTTCTCTGCTTCTCCTATCTTGAAATAGAGTGGTGCTAACTACTATAATGCACCTAAAAGCTCCCTATTGTAATCTAAGGACATACTGTAAAGGCTGACTAGTGCTGAATGGCTACATACTGCAGGGCAGATGAGGGATTGCTTTTCTCTGCCTCTCATTAATTTTCAATAAAACCTTTGTGAGAAGGTTATCTACAAAGAGAGATCAGCACTTTTTTTCATGTGTACATTCTTGTGGAAATATGAGACTAAAAAAGGAGCTGAGCACAAAGACCCCTAAGAGAATAAGTTGGAAGAGGTTTTATATTAGCCATGCAGCAGCCATTGTTTACACTGACTTCGGGGTAAATGTTTCAGCACAGAGCATATGTTGACTGGAAAAGGAAAATAAAGATACAATTATAGCTAATGCAATAGAAGAACAGATAGGACACACAAGGAAAAAACATCTGAGGGAGGGCATGAAGCTAACATAAACACGATGAGCATACAGGCATGACAAAAGGAAACTATAAAGCAGGAGCAGTGCAGACTCAACTTAAGTCAACACTCAGTCAGCATTACAGTTTGCATAGTAGTGTTTTTTGCAAATGTAAGCAGATAAATAGATTTATTGTTCAAAACATGGAAGAAATTGCATATTTTCATTTTCAAATTGTGACACGAGGAAGGAAATCGAGTGGGATGTTGTGTTCTTACATCCAAAGCCACAGACTGCTTGGCCCAGGACTTCTTCACCTGGTCGTACATGATGGTGTTGTTGATGCCCAGTCCGCAAAAGATCACAAACGCCTAAGAACAGAACAAAAAGCAGACATGCTCATCTGAAACAGTTACAGGCTACCGTGTGCTGAGAAGATAAAGAAAGCAAGTGTGATACCTCAAAGAGACGCTGGTCTGCGTCATCGAATGGTTGCCCATCGAGCCTGTTCAGCACTTGGGCGACACCTGTTACACAAAGTCAGTTTATCCACACAGGGAGTACTTAACGGTAACGTTTTGATATTGGCAAGGCTTCAGTGGATATAACCTGCCTCCAATTAAAAGAGGATCAAACCCACACCCTTCATGGCATTGATTAACATGCATTATTAATGGAGAAACAACATCCTATCACATAAATAGCAGTATATTCAGATATTCTACAACAGCGATATCTGTTGTGTCAAACTATATTAAAAACCTCTGTAGACGTGATGAAAACAGCCATAAAACACATATGTTTATTATAATGACACGTGTTTATACAAAATTGTGAAATTGGCATTCAATTAATGTTATCTTTAACAGGGCATCCAGTTATTGTCCACGATGCTGCAGTGGGACTGAAACCTTTTGATTTCACAGCAGTATTCCCTTTTTAGATGGCTTCATTCATCATCTAACTAAAAACAGAGAAAGGCTTTGTTGATAAAGCACAAACACTTAATTCAAAGAGACTTTTATTGTCACTGAGAAATTAGGCTAAAAAGTAATTACACAATGCATTACCA
Organism: Maccullochella peelii; assembly: GCA_002120245.1. NCBI lineage: Eukaryota > Metazoa > Chordata > Actinopteri > Centrarchiformes > Percichthyidae > Maccullochella > Maccullochella peelii. Next base: position 55,348 of record LKNJ01003211.1, on the reverse strand, counting down.
CTTTTATTTATCTCTAAGAGGTCAAACAAACCTGTCAAAGTGACATTTTAATTTCAATGTATAGCTGGAGATCCGCAGAGGTGAAACAGGATTAGTACCGTAGCAAAGAACAATTTTCATTATGGTGTCATTAAATTTAAAATATAGGGCAGATCTATTATTGCTCCCTCTGTAATGAGCATGTAATTTGTGATGAGTTGCAGTATAAGCGAGCTGAATGACTGCTTAGAGCCGCGTGGCCACCACATAATCGTTAACTACACAGCATTCCTAATGTCACAAGTGTTGATTTTCATAATCACAAAAAGTCATCAAAAATCATAATATGAGAATAATTTAAAGCGCCATTATAAGTTTTTACATAGATGATTGTGCTGTGTGACTGTACAATGCATAGTTTATTCACTAGGAGTGTTTGGTGGATGGGGGGGGGGGTCAAATTCTGCTCTGGATCTCACAAAGACCAACCAGGAATGGCTTAAAAACAACAATGCTAATGTCCTGGTGCACCCTGGACAGGTCGCCATAGTCATTAACCAGCTGAAACTAAAGGATCACATTCACATATTTTTCCTGATTCCACTCGCATAAATGAAACATTTTAATAAAATCTGATAAAATACTGGTCTGATGCTTAGTCAGCAGGTGAGAAATCTGAATCCTGACCCGAACATGCTACTTGATAACCTAGGACGAATGTCCGTGGCAACCTGCCCTATTTTATGTGACCATTGCAGCTTGAAAATCAGCCGTCACAACCAAACTGTGGTATAATTATGTTTTAGCAGTGTGTTCCTGGCCTGAGGCAGTTCAGTTAAACTATTAATTTATTTATTTGGAAGTTACCTACTTGTGATGTACTGGATTTTTGGACTAGCCTGGCTCTCTTTGAATCGCCACCCACACCTCCAGTTTTTTTGCAGTTCAAATCAAAAACAAAGTGGCAATTCAGGCTAGCAAAAACAACATTTTTTATGAACTTGGCTAACTGAATTTGAAAGATAAATCATCCATAAACACCTTGTATTACCAGCTACCTTTAGTAAAGTAACTTGGCATGTTGCTAATATGATTTTACTCTCATTTGATATTTAACATTTAACCTCATTATTGTTATAGTCACAACAGCATTTCTTGTGGTTATTTTGAAGGAGCTGGCTGTAACCTTGGCAGGTGACACAAGGACATTCGTTTTCTAACTTAATGTATCCTTGACTTGAGAATTTCATCTCTGGCTGCTTTGTTTGTATAATGGTTTTTCACTCCAGATCCTCAGGTGCCACCCACACACACTGCATTTCTTTCTCCCCTCACTCTTTCTGTTCTTCTTCCTCTTCCCTCTCCCCTCCCCGACAAATGGTCTTACACCTACGCAAAAAAAAAAAAACACGAGTAAACATGGACAACACACACACAGATACAGACACACATGGGTCTAAACCAACCATCTGCGGCGGATATGCTGATCACTTTGCACTCAAATAAAACTAATGACTTCCTGCGTCAGATCTCAGTGGACCAAGTGGAGCTGCTATCATCGCTCCTCCCTGCAATATCCAGCACCAAAACCAGACGAGAGATCAATGATTTATCAGAGTGTCAGTGTGGTGTTGGCCTGGGGGCTGATTCACAAACACAAAGCACACAGCCAGAAGAAGGGAACTCCACCTCCAAGTGTGGAGTGATGGTGCAGCATGGATCTAATCACACGCATGCAGCCTCAGCTGAACACATGCTCCACCTCCCCTCTCTCCCCTATTGTCTACTATGCAGCAAAAACGGAAGAAAAAAAAAAGACATTTGAAACCTACATTATGAGCGCATGTGAGTGCTACATGATGTTAGTGCTAAATATATATCTGCATCATAGTGTAATAAACTATATGGCCACAAGTATGTGGACACCTTCCTATTACACCCATGTGATTATCGAATTTAAAAACCATGGATATTAATATGCCGCAGTAACAACCTCCACCCTTCTGGGATGGCTTTCCACAAGATTTGGAAACTTGGCTGCAGGGATTTGATCCCCAGCCATTAGTGAGGTCAGGCACTGATGTTGGGTGATAAGGCCTGGCTTGCAGCTGGCAGCCAGTTCATCCCAAAGGTGTCGGACGTCAAGGTCAGTCTCTGTGCAAGTCAGTCAGTCAAAACACATTCTTCGCTTTGTGAACAGGAGCATCGTCATGCTGAAACAGGAAAGTGCCTTCCCCAAGCTGTTGCCAGAAAGTTAATGACCTAAAATATCATTGTGTGATGTAGCATTAAGATTCACCTTCATTGGAACTAATAGGACTCAAAGCATGAAAAACAGTCCCAAACCAAAAAACAGAGGTGTCCACATACTTTTGGCCACATAATGTAACTTTATTTTTTACCTTTTTATAAACATATGCAAAGTTAAAAGTGATTCATGTTTTATCTTTGATACATCTAAAAAAAATCTTCAAGTAGGCCTACATACATCAAATAAGTTTAAGAGAGAAGGAAGCTCCATTTGTCAACTTACCAATGATTTGATGGTTGCTGTTCCATATGGGAACACAAAGCACAGAGCGGATGTGGAAGTCCGAGAACTGGTCTGCCTAAAAAGAGTGGGAGTGTAAATACAGTATAAAATTAGGATTACCATCCATCTGCACAAAATAATCCTTGCATTGTACTTTAAGTATAAACAGGACTGGCTATTGAACTTTCTGAGTAGCAAGTTTTTCATCTTACAAAACAGGCAATATGAAGGCATCATTTCAGGACTTTTTCACTATTTCCTGACATTTTGTGGACCAAACCCAATTCATTGATTAATCAAGAAAATGACTGGCAAATTAATCAGTTACAAATATATTCTTTAGTTGCAGCCCTGCTTGTTTGCTTGTTCTTAAATCTGCTATTTTAATATTTAAATCTTAATTTTGTTCACTTTAAACTGTATTTAATTTAGAGAAAATTGAGACATATTTTTTTTAAAAAGTGTTTATATTCTTAGTACGGTATGGTATTGAAAGAAGTCTAGTATTAGCACTAGTATTGAAAGATTTGAAACATACCCAGCTCTCTAGTATTAAATTGCATTTTCACCACTGGAGTATTAAACTGTGCATACATGCCTCACCTCTAATGGAAGAGAAAGGCTTGTACAGTAAGTATCCTTAAGGCCCTTTAAAAGCAAGAAGCAGCAAGTTGCCACCTCTCTTCATTCAGTGAGAGCCTCCTTTTCTGCCCAGTACACATTTTTCATTTTTCTGTCACTGCTGCTTAAGGTTGACCATGTCAACTTTTGCTGCTTGCACTGCTGTGCTAGCCGCTGTGGGATTCTGTTTAGATCTATGCAGCATCAGCCCAGGCCGCTGCGGTTGTCGCTTCCTGGTTTGAAAGGACCTTTTTCCTACAGAGATCAATTAACAGCTGACAAAACTGAAAAATGGGTAGTATGTAATTTTCCATGTGGTGCAAATAAAACAAGATTTAATGCTGCTTATAAAAAAAAAAGTACAAAGTCAAAGGCAAGTTGACTTTATGTTTGGTCTTGAAGACAAGCAGCTCCATCAGTTCTACTGACTACTGGCAGCCATTTTAATCTGTGTGCGCTCTTCACACCTGGGGCCAGATGCATAAAACTCTGTGTAGATTCACGACTCACATTGAGTGTACGCAAAAAGATTCCACTCCCACAGTTTGCCATAAATGTATATGCACAAACGCCCTTAAACATAAGTTTGCATATCGATACTTGTGCCCACTCCACCTCTCATTAGACCCATCAAAGAGAAGAACGGCAAAGAAGTGAAATTTCACCGATTGTGTTGCATCAGTGAGGTTCTCCAACAGCACCAGAACATCTGTCATTACTCACGGCTGTTGCTATCAGTGGTGGGATGTAACTAAGTACATTTTACGAAGTACTGTACAAATTTGAGGTACTTGTACTTTACTTGATTATTTTCTTTTCATGCAATTTTCTACTTCTACCCCGCTTCATTTCAGAGCGAAATATTAAATATCAAGTATGTGTGAGGTGCACACATACACACTGTACATTCATCTTTTATAAATACCAGTTTACGTGGGGGAAATGGCTTATGCATGGTTTTGTGCATACGTATAATTTATCTGGCCCCTGAATGAGTCATTAAGGTCACACGACAATCACGTGAGAGATCAGAGTCCAATTCATTAAGGTGTGAGTTATGAAACTGTCTTGAATGGAATGTCAAGACAGCAACAGAAACTGATTAACAGCTCAGTGATGGATGTTACAGTTTGACATCGATGGTCTCCTACATTTCTGTTTCAAACCATCTGTCTACTTACAATGCCATCCTGACATCACTCCCCAGGCGGATTCAAAGCCATTAATCAGTCCCATGTGACCTTGTTGGCTCGTATGTGACAGTAACGATGAACATCCCATAGGTTTAAAATGCTTCAAGAAATACTATGACCTGAATGATAACCATCACAGGCATATTTCATACTGGTTCTTCTGTAATGTGTGTTTACCTCAGCATCAAAGCGAGGATCCTGGTAGGCATCACTAATGTTCACGGGTAGTCCTGTGGATGCTACCAGCTCTGCAATACTGTTGTTGATGAGCCAGTCTGAGTAAGACGATTTCTCCATACTGTCTTTGAAACTAGGGTCAGAAAATAACAGAGGAACAAACAAAAACAGGGGAACATGGCGGAACGGAAGAAACACCACTGGGCAAAATTTGTCCACTTGCCTTTTCTTAGGAGAGGTTTGATTCTAAAAATAAATTCTCAAACAGACTCCTTCCGCTGATAACTTTGTTATGATGAAAATAAAATAAAATAACCTTTTTTTTATTGTATTTAAGTAAAAAAGGTTTTATTCTGTTTCACAGACTGCAAGCTTGCAAAAGGCCATTCTTATTTCTCCTTGTGGATGCTCTTTTAAGTTGACTTGCATTTAATGAACTTCTCATACAGTAGATATCAGTAAGCTTCTCCTGCAGCTTATGAAGTAATGAAAAGTTAATTGTGTAATTGTCGTCCTCATTGCCAAACGCCCCCATGCCCCTGCACAGACTTCACCCATTCACATTGATTGCAGTGGGCTCTTGCTGACTTTTTACCTTCAAACACAACAAGGTAAATGTTCAGTGTGGCTCATTTTGTCTTTCAAGATTAGAATAAAGATGGAGAGACACTGATGTCAGATCCCTTTGATCTAGTGATACATCTGTGTGTAGATGTGAAACCCACAGTGCAGGAGGGAATAAACCTCATGGGTGTGATGGCAAGATGCCTTTCCTCCTTTTGCTTTCTTGCCCTCTTTCTCTCTTCTTTCTGTCTGTCTCTTCCCTGTCTCATCTCTGTCATTTAGCTGCCACAGACACACTAGCAGCATTGAACACTCGCTCAACATTATACTCCCCATGGGGGCGGCCGGGGATCGTAAGGCACATTAGAAATCCTACAGTACGCTCGCCTTTTGACACCAAATTTATTCACTTAATTACACACATAAATCTTGCACAGCAGCCCTTGTTATTCAGATGTGAACCTTTAGGAAGACTAGTGTCATCACAGAGATACTGTACTTTTGTCATTTCAACTTGGTTTGAAATGTTGTGCAGTTTTATTACTTGGAATCACAAACTATTTATTGAATATGTGACACCAGGAACACAGATCAGCAGGGAGTGTGTTTAGTGAGAAAGACTAAATTGGCCAGTCAAGCAGACTGACATTTCTTGACTAATTTCTTACTATTGGTATTTCTTGTGTTATATATATATTATATATATATTTTATTTTTTATTTTTTATTTTTTTATTACTGTTGTGGTTATCACGACTGCCTTGAAGTGACCATATCAGTTATGGCAAGTGCAGGACTTGGGGGATAATTTGTCTTCCTTTCAGCGTTGGTTTTCATCCATAAACATCCCACACAATATTAAGCCTCTATTTCTCCACTCAGCCATGCCTAGCAGTGGAGAGAAGCAGCAAAACCCAATTAAGTAGGACTCCTACAGTATGCCGTCTATTCAGAATCAGCATATTACTCCCACAGCACTACAGAATATTCAATTTTTATACTTCCCTTATTTTTTGTCCTTGATGGAAGCTTTACAGATTCAAACAAGGCTCAGTGCAGAATTTACAGGTGCTGCGGTGCCAAAGACAAACAAAGGCGGAGGTATGACTATTTAGTAAAAGGTTACTGGTATGAGGAGTGGGAGAATGGATGGCAAAGGTATGTTTTTCATCAGGCCAGATTTGATTTAGAAGCAGAGTAGATTTTAACACGGAAACACCATACATACCTGCTTTCAGTGTCTGCGCTACACTTAGGGGACAGTAGCTCAAATGACTTGGTGAACTTCACCACCTGAAAGATTTGAAAGGGAAGAAATCACTAAAGCTCTTGGAAAAATTGCACGGAGAGTACACAGTATTCATTGTTAAAAATCGAGGCAGACAGAAAGAACAGGCATGCACGTGCACACATGTACAGACAGATAGATAGATACACAGCAGAGAAACAAAACGTACCGGTGACTCAATGTCCTCCAGCAACTGAACAGAGCAGCGCTCGCACTTTAGTAATGTCTGGGCGCGGTGCATGATCTTCCTGACAATCTTCTCCAGGTCAGTCTGCTCTTCAAACAGGTCATTGACTACCTCCAAGAGAGCCTGAACACCAGCGACAGAAAAAGATACCACTGACATTACTCCCACCAATCAGAACCACACACTGCTGTAAAAGCCACTAAATAATAAAAAATGAGAAATCTTTCACCAGGTAATAGTGAAGATCCTTTAAATAAAGATGTTTTTCCTCGCTCAGCTGTTAGAACACAATTATAATTATTATTATCCTTAAACCATATACCAACAGGATGTTATAACATGATTAGTTTCCCCATTAAAAGTAAGTTAGGCCCTTTATCTAAGTCAGTGCCAATCCAATTTAATCCAGAAGCATATAAAAATCACATGGTGTAAAGGGAACTCTCCTCATTTCTCTCCTCTATTTACTGAGCTGTGTTCTCATTATGTTCTCTTCCATCACAGATCAATGTGTGACATAAATTAGTGCATCTCTTAACATTCCCTAGTCTGGATGCAGGCCCATCCCCCACAAACAGATCCAGAGAAAATGTCCATGCAGGGCTGCATGCTGCTCTGTGATCCCCACTGCAGTGGCAGCAAGTGGGCTGTTGCTGATCAATACTCCGCCTCAGTGTCAGCATCAGGGGGGAGGAAGTAATGCTGATCCTAGGGATGGGGGGGTTATTATCCTGGTTGGCCCTTACCCGACTCCTGTCATACTCCTTCCTTGAGGCGGCGAAGAGTTGGGCATTGGAGATCGCAATACCACAGAAAGGCAGGTACATCTGCAGCACCTGTGGACATATTGAACACACACTTAGATGATGGTCTAAGGAAGATGGCCAAAATTACTGCTATTATATACATACATTTCTTTTGAGTTGCCCGAAAACCTACAACTTTAATGTAGCTATGAAATGCTCATTGAAATGTGACCTTTCACGTTTTTGTTCAAATATCTGTAGAGTTTTTGCCCACCAGTAACACTAGCAGTAGTGTTTTAATGAGTGGGTCCCCGTTTTGTCTGTATCGTGCACGCACACAAACTTGCGGGCAACCAATACACAGTCCTGCCCAATGGTTTCAGGCAATTCCACTCATCTGCAGACAGCAGTAACACGTACAGAAGCATAGAAATGAGCCAACGAAGGCAGTGAAGAAGAAGACTGCAGGCTGGTAAACATGATTGTAAACAATGCAGTATTTAAAAAATCAGCTTTGCAGACATTTTATGTGTGTTTTGGTGAAGTTGGTCGGCTTTTGTTTTGCTTGAAAAACTCCGCAGGGGATCCTTTAATGTTGTAGCCAATTTTAGAACTGGCTGTAAAATGAAAGCTATTTGGAAAATAAAGAAAACAAAAAGTGAGTGAGTAATATTTTCATCCAAGAAAAACTTAGCTTTTGAATTGGAACAAATAAGAAATGGTCTTTCATTGGCATCATTACTTGCTAGGACAAATCAATCAATTCAACTGACATTTTACCATTTGACTGAATAGTCTGACTTACTGTGCCTTGGGCTGATAACATAAACTCCTTATTTCGCTCATATTTTCTTCACATAAATAATGTAATAACTTGATGTGGCCTAATGACTGTAGTTTATTTGTATCCTGAAACTGAATTGACGTCTTACTAGTTTGGAATCGAACTACATTTCTTTCTTCCTCACCACTGTTAATTCGTAATGAACATCAATATGCAAGCACACTCTACAACTGCAACTGCGTGCTATTAAGACGGCTGTGATGTGAATACACAGGTTGAATTCTATACGACTACCATTACTCCACAATGTAGCCTTATCTGAGAGACACTCCGCCCCCGTAACATGGAATCAATAGAATTTAGGTTGTGTGCTTCCATACTCTGCCTCTTTGTTTGGTTATCTATCTTTAGCATCTGGCTGCTGTGTAAACAATACAATCAGTACAACAAACCCACTAATATTTACCAGCCTTCGGCACAACCTGAGGGTAGGGACACTGCAACAATACATGAATGGGAAGTTACTCAGCTGTGGCTGCTGATACAGGGATATCTCTTTCACATTTTAGAAAAGATAATGTATCAGTTACTCATCATCAGCCACAAATTAACATGTAAAGAACAGAATCCTACAGCACTGCGTTGATAACTGGGAAACTTGTACCTTCCCAAAAATATTTTTTAAGTAGTCCACAACCTTGAGCTAGGGACTCCTTGTGCAGTTAAACATACAGGAAATTAATAAACTAATATTGGCTATTTATGTTTGTTTGATATGCTTTAGTAGAATATATAAAACATGTGCTTAAAATAACTTAATATTTCAGTATAATACATTTGGGGCTTATTCCGCTGCTCTTACAGTTGATTCATAAATTCACGACAACTTGACAACTCTAATTCCTGGGGTATAAATGCGGCATCGCAGACTGGAAAAGGTTGAGAAACCCAGCTCTAATTGCTATAATTTCTCTTTACAATCAAAGAGGTCTCCTGGTTTAGCTACATATCTTTAATTTCTTATTCTATATATCAAGGGTCGTACTACGGCTGTCTGAATTTAAAGAGCATGTTAAGTGTAGCAAGAATGGATTGTTTATACTAAAGAGAGACTCCAGTGACAAAAGAGCAAAAGAATGAGGGAACATATACAGTACATACAATGTTGGAGTGTGAAGGCATATGTGTTCATACATATAAACCAGATCTTATAATAGTGGGTTGAAACATATAAGCTTTGCCACTCTTCTGTTTAGTGTATGTGTGTTTGACTGGTTTTATAGCTTGGTTTTGTGTCATTTACGCCATTGGGATTTACTGTGTTTTTATCCTCAATGATTGTGATCTACTACTGATGTACAGAGTTATAGTATTGTGCTTATAGTTTTTTCATTTTTTATAATCAAATAAATTCAATCAATGAACACCATGAAAAACAGAATTCTGCTCTGGCACGTGGCACTGAAGTGCATATTATGTTACTGTTTAGAATTATGCAAAGTACAAATTAAATCAAAATATTAACATCATTTCTAATCGTAATGTGATATGAAATATTACTCTGTCATGCTAATGAGTACATTAACTTTATGCACTTCATTCAGTCATTATACATAGTCAAGCGCCATTATGCATTTGTTTTCAGACATGGAAAACAGATGATGCTGAGCAATAAGCTCATACATAATGCTATTTCAGCTGTCCTATGGAATTCTCTAATAATGATCTTCCAGAAAGGCAGTGGCCATCAATAGCCCCAGCAGGAGCAGATTCATTAATGAGCAGGACTTTGAGGATCTGGCTATGGATCTGCCTGTGGAACAGGCAAACCCAAGAAAAGGACAGCTCTCTCTAATTACATTCTGTCCAGCAGGCCATTATACAAGGTTGTATTACAAACAAGACGTTTTCGCCTAAAGACCTGTGGACTGACCAGTAAAGAGTGGTTTAATAATGAAACGAACAGGCCTAAAGGCCTTATGGACAGTCAGTTCCTCTAACCTCAATGACTTCCTTTTCCACAACTGGAATTTCATATGAGGCAAGCCCAGGGAAATTACATAGCCAACACTTTCTTTCTCCACTAACCACGTGAATAACAACTACAAGTTGATTTAAAAAGCTGTGTTCACTTTGCATGTGTGGTAAGGTGAAGCCATTGTTGTTTTGCCAAGAATTATTCTCAGGAATAAAAAATGAAGCTCTCCGTTTTCCATGATCTCATATGGGACTCCCTGGCTTGTGTCAGCAAAGTGCATAGCAGTTTTGCAAATACACTTAGCAATGATTGCTTCTTTTGAAGGTGACATCAAATATTTATGCAACAGGAATCTACACCTCAACAAATTTTACAAAGCAAGTCACTGTTATATATCATTATATATCCACACAAATAGTGAAATGAATTCCATCTAATAAAAGACACTTATAACACAGATAAGGTGAAAATAAAGGATCCTGTTTCCTCCCTTATGCCACCATAAGATTTACAAATTAAAATGTCAGACAACCAAATTTAGCATTTAATATATACTGGACTGGCCGTAATTTATGGGCACTAATACAGCACAGCTAATAAACAGTGTACAACACCAGGAGTGCTGCTCAATAGCTATAATCCATAAATAATAATTAATAATAATTGTTGTACACATGGCAGGTACACGGAAAAAAAAGCCAGGAGCAAAGAGAGGTCACAACGACTAAGCAGCAGATGTTGCATCAGTGCAGTAACATGTAATGTGAACGACTATACAATCGTATATGCTTGTTTATATAATTACTCACGTAACAGATAACTAATTAAGAATATAATGCGATTTAGGGTGAAAATTATTTTTATCTTCTCTTAAAGACAAGCCTTTGCCTTCCCAGACAGTAAGGTTGATTTAGCCATTGAATTTACTCACAGGAGCATCAACGGTACCTCCTTTAACACCAGTGTACTGCCACCACGTTTGACAGTGACACAAGGTTGTTTACACGAGCTAATTTCACGTCTGAGAAAATTAATGTAATCAACTAGCATCAATAATTAAGAATTAAGTAAGGAATGAATTTACTAATCAACAGTGGAGTGCAGTGTCACCGTGCTTATTGTGATAGTTTAGGGCTTATTTGCATGTTAAAGACCTGGAAATTTAACCAATGAGGGTGACTTTGTCTCTCATTTTTTAAAACAAGGCAATATCAAAAACAGGATGAGAGACAAGGAGTCAATATTGAAGTTGAAGACTCAATACCCACTTAGTCAGCATAGAGTTCAAGCTATTAATCACCATGAGTTCCTCTGTGAGAGGTGGAGCAGCTAGGTCTCCCTTTATTGTTTGGGGTCCCCACTGAACAGTATGTCATCCACATGTATTCTTTACCCACATATTAAAAAATGCCTTGTATTACAAATGCCGTCGCCATTTTTCTTTTTTTTTCTGTCTTGATTTAAGTGGATTTTCGTGCCAATTTGCTGTTATATAAAGAACTTTGTAAAGAACCAGTTTGGTATGATGCACTGTATAAATTTGATTTGATCTGATATCCTGCAGGAATGTATTAAAAACATGTGGCTCCGAGCAGAAATTGTGTTCTCTCTTCTTTAGCTGTAGATTTACATTGGGAAATTGTGTGAAAGTGGTTATTACAGTATTGCTTCGAGCCAATTTGACATGGAGTTTGGCAGCCAGAGGGTGCACAGCAGTGAGGGGAGAATGCTATTTGACAATCAGCTCACACAGGTGTTAAACTATATTGACAAATGGAACCTACATGGGGGAACTTGCATCTTATTATGAGAAAATTCGCAAAAATGTCTACCTGAATAATACATTTAATATAATGTGTATTAAAAGACATGCAAAGTGAAAGAAATGCTAAATCAAGATAATAACATGTAAAGATAGCAGGATGAGGTCATCTTATACACTTAAATTAAGTAAATAGTTATATTCCTCTACAGAGGATAATGAGACAATGCAAGTATACATGGGTTGAACCATTATCCAAGCTCCCCAAAGGACACCAATCCTGCAGGATAGCAACACAACACAATTAAGGCAGTGTGGGATTCAAAACCAGCCATATAATGTGTTTAAATATCCTATAAGGTTCAGTACATAGAGAACATCATTTGTTTTAATAAAGGTACACTAAAGTCTCTAATGACATCTGCTATTGCAGTATCATTTTAATGCTTTGAAAAGTGTGATACATTTTCTTATTACAAGGTCTTCCATAAAAGCAGAGCTGCAGCTGTGCTGTGCAAGGGAGCTTAGTGTGTTCTCTGATGCTAGCATTGCATTTCATTACTAATTCAGCTGTAGCCATCCCAAGCATTAGTGTGATGTAATGCAATGTGAAACATACTAAAAACAAAGAAAGGGAAAGAAAAAAAAAAAACATTCCTAATCTGCATCTATTATGAACAATGGGTAGAGTCTAGAGATGTAATTTTGACAGTAGAGAGGAAAACATACTATAAATAAAAAACTGCAGTCATTTGCTACAGCAGAACCTAACTCTAAAATAAACAACTAGCGTTGTGCTTTCATGTTTCATCTTTTCTCCCCTTTAGGGGCTCATAGCTGCAATAAGAGAACAAGTCAGTGTATCAGCTTGTCACCGCCTTTCTGCTACATCTAGTCAAGTGTGTCGCTGGACTAAACACGTGCCCCTCGTGCCTCTCTGATGACAAGTCAAATAAACAATCATACAGACACAGAAGACTATCTTGATCAGTGCGAGATGTAACACCCCCATATACTGCTTTGACATATTATATTCGTATATTATATTAATTCACTAACATCTGTGTCTTTGTGTTTGTTGCAACTGCCAACTTGACTGATCTGGTTACAGACTGAGCTGATTCACAAAGGGGTACAATAATAAATAGTAGGATCATTTGTCTGATCAAAAACAGAATATCTGTGGACAAATAATAGCAACTTCTCTCCATTTTTGTCCTGTACACACAGGTGTACACATTCACACCTGGAAGCAGCCTAATCTGATCTGTTGGCCATTGAGGAGCTCCGCTGGTACACTTGGGGCACCCCAAACTCTGCCACAAGCCCTATTTTGCTGGCTCTTTGGCTACCATTCAAAACCACATAAATTGTGAAATCTAAATGGTTGACACTAAATTAAAGACTGACACTCTGGCTGTCCCGCGAAGCATGCAAGTTAAAGTTGTTATTCCTTGATGGCATTACAACAGGGTCCTGGCCGTTTGGAAGATACTGCCTTAAGAAGGTTTGATGATGCTGAGAAAAAGCTATGACCTGGCTAGAGACTGAGCACTCAGGGCAAATATGCTACACGTCAGACTGAGCTGGGTGAATTCTTTAAATAATAAATATTGGTTACATTCAGTTTGGACAAAGGAACACACAGAGAAAGAATAAACTTTAGCTGCTGTTTATCAGACAACAGATATGCAGTTAGAGGTGCTTATGAAATATTCTATTTCAAAAGAAAACATGCAAGAGGAAACTTCATATCAATCAATCATAGCACAAGCTCCATTCAAACTCTGACAATATGTGACAAGACAATATGTGATGTGGATAGCACCCCAGGTAGGACTGCTTGTCCATTCTGATGATGGCATTGCTTTTTCAGTGTTGCCACCAAAAAATATTGTTACCTTCACGACACAAAAAAATTCTGATTAAAATCTAAAATGAAACAACAGCCAAAGGCCAATGCACATGACAAAACTCAAATTCCACATCTGAAATTTGTCCAGCAATTCAAATAATTAAGTAAAAACAAACTGGCTACTCAGTCTGAGTATGAGATCACAAAAAGGTTCCCCTAACTGAAGAAACACCCAACAATGAATGGAGTGCTCCATAGCATGTGCCATGCTTTCAGGTGACAATATGACAAACAAAATAATAAATGTGAGAAAAATCCTCTTTTTAGTTCAGAAACATTGATCTTGGTTTTAATAAATCTGCTGTTGCAAACCCGTGAATATAACAAAATTGACAACAATGAAACATGACATCACTACAGCCCAGCTATGCTTGTGTACCACTAACACCACATAACAGTATTTGCCTACAAAAAGCAGCAGGTAATGTTTACCATGTTCATAATTGTTGTTTAGTGTGTTAACATGCTAACATTTTCAAATTAGGGTGATGGGAATGCCATTAGTTTTGCACGTATTTGTTCACAAACCAAAATATTGGACAACTTGAAATTTTGACCTGATGATGGCGCCAAAGGAAAAGTCAGGGCATCACCAAAGTTATTCATCCAGTGGGGAAAATGAATGTCCAAGTGTCATAGCATCTTCCAACACTTTGTCAAAACATTTTACTCTGAACAAAAAAGGTCAAGCCAGTCAGAGGATCAGCAAAGTGAACCTGAATATCTGTGGAGACATTTCACTGGATTATTGAAAATAGACATTTCACATAAACCCAAAAATGTCAACCTGGTGGTAGCACTAGAGGAAAAGTCGCAGGATTAGTCATTATGATTCATTTGGGTAGCATGTCTGTAAAAAAGCCTTTGCTCTGTGGGCCAAAGGGGTGGACCAACCAACTGACATTGCTATCCCTAGAGCCCTGATGCAAGTGTGGCTAAAAATTGTGACCAAACTGCCATATTGCCATAGGACCATGTAGCTATATGGTTAATGGTTTCTTGACTAATGTGACTTACTGTCCCTTTACTCAATTTATACACAAATGAGAAATAGCCTGAACTAACACTGTCCCAAATATTATTTTTATCTGTTTTGTGCTTGATAAAGTTGTTTGATTCAGACATTCCAATTGATTCAGACATACCAATCAAATGATTTATTCTGCACATGCCAAGCAGGCAGCAGGATCCATATTGCTTTATGGTAGCATGTGATCTTCACCCAGCATTTATACTCACAACTATAATAATGAAATTACCTTTTCATCATCTTCAGTGAAGAGCTCTCCACTTGAAGACTTGTTGATGGCCTGAGCAACTCCAATGATCTCTCCATCACTGTTGCGAATGGGCATGCACAAGAGTGACTTGGTTTTGTACCCTGTCAGCTTGTCAATTTCATCACTGAACCGACGATCCTGCAATCCACAGGGACAGTACAAAATAAAGACACAATATAAGCACTTATTGCAAGAAAGGCAGTTTTCCTTTTTTACTTTCAGATGACAGTGCAGTAAAATGTACAACTCATCAGGACTCTGTGTCTTACAAACAAAACAAAGTCTACAATAAAAGCAATATGATAGACAACAGCATAATTTCAGAATTGCTCTGTAAAATTAAACCCGGACAAATGTCTGACTTGAGGAAGTGGCACTCAGATGGCCATTGTGTTTGTACATTAAAGCAATGTAACTCTTCCTTTCTATTACTCATTTTTACTGTAAATGTTTGGACAACCAAGAAGAGGTCTGCTTAGACTTTTCTTCTAAACTGAAAAAGGGCCTCTGGCATCATTAAGCAATTAGGTGTCCTTGCGGCTAGTATTGTCTGACTTTCTTAAAATCGAAGTAAACACAGTGAAATTGCAAAAACAACAGATAGAGAAATGATAACTCTCCTTTATTTCCTTATTGTTTTATTACTCAGTGATGTTTAGTGCGAATCTGTGGTTTGACACAAGCTTTGGTCCAGCTGACTGTTAGTTCCCATGCTCTCAGCTCTGTTACACAGTTTGATTGGTGATCAATTAACTGTGTCAGATAAAATGACAGACTGAAAGAAAATGATCTGTCTCCCTGTCTGAGTCTCTCTCTCTCTTTCTGTGACTCATGCACACGCATGCATGCACAAGGAGGAGCGGGCACCTGATAAGCGTCAGGAATGTTCACTGTCTCTCCGTGTTCAGCCACATATCCAATGATTCCTTTCCCCCACGGCACTTGAACTTCATCTGAATTCATTGAGGGTAAAACTGTGGTACCTGCGTGCACATCAAAGAATTTGGACACTAGTGTCTTCTTGTTGCCCGTTCCCTCCACTAAAAACAAGGAGCACCGGTCTGCATCGACCATAATACAAACAAACACAAGGATTTTGTAGCTGAGACTCGTTAGATCCAAGTCGTTCGATATGTCTTTTACAAGCTCCAGGAAGAACTCTCTTTCGTTGTGTTCTTTGAGGTAATATTTAAAATCCACGGCTGTGGACGGGTACTGGGGGATGTTGACTCTGGACTCCAGCAGTGCGCTCAGTATGTGCGCAGTGGTCGGGGGCAGAGAGCTTGCTTTCCTCAGCAGAGCTCTCCTCCTCATGCTCGTCAGGGGCTCCTGAGCCCTGGAATTAACATGTTCGTCGTATGTCCTGTTGACATTGATGGCCTTAGATCTGGCGAAAGTTTTGCGCAGCTCCTTCTGCGAGGCTCTCCTTTGCAGACCATCACATTTGCTTGCCCAGCTGTCCTTGCACGCGTTGCTCTTCTCTTCTCTCGGAGCCGCAGCCGCCGGACTTTTGCTCGCCTGGTGATTCTTGAGCCATTTCTCCACCATACTATAATTCCCCTTTCTGTTCAGATAGTCCTCGAATAAGTCGGGATGCGAGTCCAGAAAACTTTCCACGTCAGAGAACACCATATTTGGCACTGCCATGTCTGTTCTTCAGATGGCCCTCAGGGAACCAAATCCATGAAGTCGCGCAGAGAAATATCATCTATGAGGCTTTACTGAGGGTTAAAGTAGAGAATCATGTGAATACCATAACTTCCAAGATGCATTATGGAAACACCCCAGTTACATATCCAGCTTCCACTCTGTGGGGAAGGATGGAGACTCCCTTTGCGCACCAACATATTCCTCCACAGCATCTCCTCACCGTTCACTTAATGTAAGGACATTAAAGCAGATCAAAGCAAAGCAGTGTGGAAGTAAAGTGAGGCTCGCGTAGACCATCACAGTCATTGGAAATCTCACAGAGAACCACTACCGAGCATCACCGTCGTATGGGTCTTGTTGTGTGCAAATGACGCTGGCTGTGGTTGGCTCGGTCCTGCTGACGCTCGCTTCGTCACACAGACGGGGAGCTCAGGATTGCTTCAGCAGTCAGCCCCATTTGAACAGTTTGCCCTCCTTATTAGAGAGGCGCTCTAAGTATGATGATGATGATGATGATGATGCTGAGGATGATGATAATTAGGGTAAATTCATCTATTATCTTCTCAGCATGCGTAATATATGGTGCATATTGTAAACTATATAAAGACGTAAACATGGTGGATTACAGTGGTGGATGTTTGTCCATTGTTAGGCTACTTTCAGCAATAATTTAGTGCTACTCTAGATGTATAAGGCTTCTTAAGAGCAAAAGACCCCACATGTGGGTGGATTCTAATTTAATGAAATGATGCTTCAGTAGCGTCAAACATAATGAATTCCTATGCATTCCCTGACAGGGCTTTGGTACTGCTGGCTGACAAGAGTAATCAGAGTGAATGACTCTCGCCTGAAGAAAAATGTGTTTCATAGCATATATAATAGATACTGCAACTCCATCAACTACATCTATTTCACAACCCCTCCAAACTTTGGCAAATGTGGAATCTGCAGAGGTTGATCTATATCATTTAATTATGTAACAGCGACTTTTATTGACAGAAGGGGGATGTCAGAAAATCAAATTCCTTTATACAATGTCATTAGAGAATCTGAGTGCAGATGTGACATTTGAACGCTAGAGGGAGTTATACTCCACAACTTGGACTGGGAATCTAGATATACAGCCCAACTCTGATGGATGAGACAGTCTTTGACGTTGTCTATTGTCATGGACCACCTTCTGTGCAATGATCTCTTTAAAGTGACACTTTAACTGGTGTCAACTTCACCTCCTGATCATTTTATAAAAGGAAAGACTCATAACAAGGAGTTTGAATAAGAAGCTTTCTAGGTTAGAAAGTCTTGATATTTACTATTAGCTCATATAGAAAACTATTACTATTGTCAGCCAGTCAACATTTGTACCCCAACATGTAGTCTCCTCCAACTTCTACTTCTACAGAGGACAAACAACCTAGAAGTACAACCAACATTCTCAAAAATATGCAACGGTTGTGACTTACATATCAGCTTTCAAATGCAAATAGACTCTTTAAAGCTACAAATTCCAAGTCACTTAATTTCGAGGGAGAAACTACTCTCTTCTGGAAAAGAACCAAGTATGTTGCATGACACAGATCAAACCAGCACTATAGGTCCCACATGCAGTATTCCAGTGGTGAGGTACTGATTGTATGAATGTACTACAAATGCAGAAAACAGACCAAGTAATATTTATCCACTTCCACTTGGTAAGGAAAATTTAAGACCTAACACTCCAATTTGGTTCACAAATCTACATGAGCCAAAACTGTGTGAAACAAGAACATAATTATAGCTTGACATGGTCATCCACACCCTGTATTTACTCACTATTTTATAAGAAACCACATACATTCACTTCTAGGAACATATCAAGTCAAACCAGTTTCAAAAAATAACATTTAGTGTCAGTTTTATTCAATTTGAAAATTCAAAAATGACATAATAAAAGACAGTTGAGGTATCATCAAATTGGAAGCAGATAAGGCATATTCATTCTTGGAAAAGAATTATTAAGACAACTTCATTACAAACCAAGAAACTTTTGAGAAAAGAAATATTGGATGACAGACGATTAGCAAACATATCACACAGCTTTCAGTCCCTACATTCCAAATACACAGTATATGGTTTAATAATTTATGTTAGAAAAGTAACCTGTTAAAACCAGGGGATCTCATTTACTCCACCACAAAGGAGGATCATTATCAGAAACAGAGGTACAGCTGTGACAAACATAACATGCCAACACCACTCAGACTGCCTGCTGTTCTGCCTGATTTTGAAAGAATGAGTCCTGGCCTCTTGAGCAGTTTGTAAGGACACAAAAATTGGCAAAGCTGTGCAGATGAGGAGTTCTTTATGAAGTTGCAGACTTAAGATATGCAATGAGGTCAGCTCGTTCATTCTTCTTTTTGATGCCAGCGAAGATCATCTTTGTTCCTGGAATGTATTTCTTGGGGTTCTCCAAATAAATCATCAGGGTGTCCTCATCCCAGGTAATGCCTGGAATGAAAGTGAGCAGAAACAGTGGAGAATGATGTTTAAGCTATACAGAATGATACCTTGGACTGTTCAGATACTGTAAATACACGTATACATTATTTACCTTTGCTTTTGTTGGCATCAGTATAGGAGTAGCCCTCTGCCTGGCCTGTTTGGCGTCCAAACAGACCCCAAAGGTTGGGCCCAACCTTATGCTTTCCACCGTTCTCCACAGTATGGCACTGGG
This sequence comes from Maccullochella peelii, assembly GCA_002120245.1. NCBI lineage: Eukaryota > Metazoa > Chordata > Actinopteri > Centrarchiformes > Percichthyidae > Maccullochella > Maccullochella peelii. The sequence continues at coordinate 35,979 of LKNJ01003211.1, read as the reverse complement.
CACACTTCTGGACAAATGCCTTCTTGCCTTTGTCAATGTCTGCAGGCATGGTTTCTCTGAGGGAAAAAAATACACACAGAACAATTGGACTTAATTGCTTTATTGGGTTTACATTATGCGGCTGCTTTTAATTAATAAAAGAAAACGTCATCCTCATTCAGCCACAAGGGGGAGTTCACGTCCAAGTTGCGCAACTAATGTGGCCCTGCCATTTGTTACAAAACGGCCTAAAGTAACTTTATCTAAATAACATAATTTACATGATAAGCACAAGCAGTACCTATATACGTTTACTATCTCCGTCATATGATGAATTCCTGCAGAAACTTGTCAAATACGGTATCTTAGACAGGCCTAATGTCAAATAATGTTAGATACCAACATTAGGCAAAAACCTATGTGCGGTATATAAAAAGTATCGAATGAAAGTTAGGACATTTTTACAGGAAACACCTGACTCAGCTTATGAATAAAAATAACTGTGTATTCTCCGGAAACAGGGGAACACCGGCAGTAGACCACGTTGCACAAGAAAGGAACCGGCACAGACAGTCACATGGACAGACACTAGGCTACACGACGAACAACTACCAGAAAAGCTTGATATTTTGATGATCAACTTCTTACCTTTTCAAGTAGGCCTATTCAACCGACTTATTGAGACTTTAATTCCTCAGCTTTTGACCTCCTGCCGGCACCAGAGATTCACAAAACGTGCTTCCTTTCCGTGAAGTTACTCCTTGGTAAAACGTCATTAGTCATCTGACCTGTTTCATCGTCAGTGAGTCAGTGATCAAATTGCGCAATGCAAAACCTTCACATCCCACAGCGTAACTGCTTCTTTCTGATACCATAACCATCAATAAAACATATGACTATTCACATTTCATCCACCACCTTTAATTGATAGAAACCAGAGCACAACATATCCTGATTTTTCCTATTACCAGGCACCGCAGTATAATCATAACAATGGTCTTAAAAACGTGATTTGATTCAAGTTGCAGCAATCGCTTTACCAGTGTCAGAGCATGTAATAAGTTAACATCTGCATTTTCATGGCCATGCATAACAGCACACAGCAAAGTGTGTGTTACTGCTGTGTTACCTGTGACTGTTGATGTGTAGGGGTTTAAAAGTATCAAAAGTTATAGTTAAAGTAGGCTACTCATTATGCAGAATGTCCTTTTTCACCATGTTAATGAGTTTAAAATATTCCAACACTGGATTATATTACTGAAGCATTAATGTGGAAGCAGCATTTTACTGTTAAAACTAGTCAACATTAAGCTTATTTAACTACTTTCTACAAGGTTGTTTCATCTATAACAATGCATCGTATTCTATCAATTGATCGTATGTTTTGAAAGAAAATTTGAATCTGTAAAGTAACTATTAACTGTCAACTGTCATGTAGTGGAGTAAAAAGTGGAATATTCTCTTAAATGTGATGGAGTAGAAGAATAAAGTACCAACACATGTAAGCACTCGAATAAAGTACTAGTACAGTACCTCCAAATTCTACTTACAATACAGCCACAGCAGCAGCACTTGAGTAAAAGTACTTTGTTATGGAAATTTTATTTGGTTCTTTAATAGTTTTTAATAGTTTAATCTATAATAATGCAACATATTTTAGGAATTGATGTTTTAGATGTAAAATGTCAAACTTCAAAGTACTCTGTTACAAGTAAAAGTCCTGCATTCAAACTCTTACTAAAAGTACAAAAGTATTAGCATTGACATATACTTAAAGTACCAAAAGAAAAAGTATTCTTTATGCAGAATGTCCCATTTCAGAATCATATATATTATGATCATTTAAATTTATTGTTAGTAATTTCGCAGTTTGGACTATGGGTGGGCAAAACAAGTATTGTAAACACGTCACTTTCAGCTCTGGGTAATTGTGACGGCATTTTCTCACTATTTTCAGATTTTTTACAAACCAAACAATTAATCAATTAATGGAGAGAATAATCAGCAGATTCATCTATAATGAAAATAATCAGTTTCAGTCCTATACAAAATTAGCTTCACCCCAACCAACTACAACAGTAAAATCCTGCTTTTACATTGATGCATGAGTAATAATATATAATATTATTATCACAGGGGCCATTTTTCTGCAGTACTTTGAATACCCTAAGGACATTGTCCTGATTATACTTAGGCTTTATAGTATAAGTAACATTTTCAATGCAGGACTTTTACTTGTAACAGAGTATTTTTACAGTGTGTTATTTGCACTTTTACTTAAAGTTAAGGACCTGAATAGCCTACTTCCTCCACCGCTGGTACTTTGTTACATTCCACCACTGCATAATACCTGGAGGTAAAGTGAGGTCTCCAGGCCCTGTTTCCGGGCGCTCATATATTTGGCTACTCCGACTCCAAGGTTTATGTGACTCCGTTGCCGTGTTTTGTGATAAGCCCACTGTCCGCGAGCGATTGATCCATTCCAGCGATTTCTTCCCGCTCAAAGCCAATCTTGCTGCAGGGAGGAGCGAGCGGAGTGCAGTTGAGCTGAGCCGAGCATCACAAGCCCGCATTCAAGGAAACGGGCAAACACAGCACTTTTTGACTTTCAACAATGTTCTAGCCCCCGTACGGTACGTCTTTAAGAAGCCGAAATATATTTATTCGATGTGAACCCTCATGGAAGCCGTTTGTGTTTGAGAAGCTGGGAATCTCTGCCCAGTCAAGGGAGACCCCCCCAATTGTTTCCTGCGCCAAGAACTGTGAAGACATGGTCATTACACCGCATCTGTGGTAAGACTGTACGCTTTTCTCTCTCGCTTTCAAGGCAACCTCGATGCCAGTCTTGTGTATATAGAGGAAACTACCGTGTCATAACAATGCTATGTTAAATTAAGGTGCACATCCCCTGTTTTGGTGCTCTGTTCTCTGGACCCCCAGCATCTCGTCCTTTTGTATTTGCATCCTGAGTGAATCACCGAGGACCAGTCAGACATTGCCACCTAGCCACCGCCGACTTAGCTAGCTGCTGCTAGGCTGACACGGGGATGAGATGACCCCTCCGACCGTGCATCGAAACATGTTGTCCCAACATCACAGCGGCATCATGATCATCTAGGACCCCTTAAAGATGGATGCTGTAGTGAAGTAATAAAACAGCGAGGCAGCCAACTGACTTTGATGATGTAAACGTAATGCGTCACTGACATTTTCACCTTTTTTTACCTGAGCTTCATGGCTTCACTTACCGTCCCATTAGACAGCTGTCTCTTCATATATTAGATTATCATTGATGAACATGATCTCCGCTCATGTATTCATTTATATTCCACTCATTGTGTTGTCAGTGTTGAGATGCCAACTAATTGAAAGTTAGCCAACTTCTGTCACTTACAGGTTTGCTCCTCAATATCACTCTGCCTCCTTTTTCAACTGAAGGTCAGCCAGTGACTTTGCAGTTGTTTAAAATACCCCCTGAATCACATAAATTAAAGAGCAGCAGAGTGGACTGGAAGGCTCGATGTTTTTGTAATTTGTCACTGGCATGCTTTCTTGAATTGAGGTTGCTTTGATCAGCAGCAATGATTGATTTTCTGATATATTTCTTGGCCCGTCCTGAAGAACCCTCCTGCTGAAGGTGTCCCCATTTAGATGAAATCTTTGCAGAGCTTATGTGCCTTATCCTTTGATCAATGGAGAGGGGATAAAGTAGAGGCCGACCCCACTTTCATGCTCAAAATATTGGATTCATATTGTCTTTTTGTCCACATGTCATTAATATTGACAGTATGGAGTGAAGCAGATAATTACTCTTTCTTACTCATATTATTAGCTGAAACATTCAAGCACAAAGCGCATTACAACCCAAAGTGCATCAAAGTTGCCAGGCTAATATATTGTTTTTAGGCTTATGACTCATGTATAGTTTTAATGATTGGTTCTTGATAATCACTAGCATGTCACATGTTCATTCTCTGTTATTAGCCCTATTAATTGATGGTTCTTTTATTTCATTTTCTGGATGTATAGTGCTTGGTATCCATCAAAATGTACAGATACCAGTGTCAACATGATACATAATGTTTAGTTCCAATACCAAAATACTACCTTCTGTTATACCTTAATTCACTGAGTATAGTATAAACTTACTACATAGCAAAGTAAGCCAAACATCTAAAATGCATCAGTGTTGTCTTGACACCAAAGTGTAGAAGGACTTTGTCTATAATAATGCAGTATAAATTTAACAAATTATGGTTTACACCAGGCAACAACTGACAGGATCTGAACAAGAATTCACTGCCAACTTTCAGCTCTTGATAGTTCCCAATATGGGCACAAGTCAGTCAGTACTTAAAAAGTATTGCAGCGTGATACCAGGCTGTACCTAGATGATGTAATGTGTGCAGCACAGGATAAACTGGCTCTGTCCAGTTACTGTTGTTTTTAAAAAAAAAAAAAAAAAGAAGACAGGCCTACTTTAAAGAGATGTGCTGCTCGCTGCTTCCACATGTCACACAAGATCTACATTCATTTAGCCTGCTACTGTGCACCAAAGTAAATGGTCAAAACACTGCCATGCTGATCGATATGCATTATTAGCCAGTTGTAAATTCAGATAATAGTTGTCCTTGAAGACCCTGTAATATAATCTTGGGACACAAGTCTGCTTTTGTTGGCCCACTTAAATTATGCAACAGAGAGGGGAGATACTTCGTTCACTGTGGAGTGCTGGTCGATAATGTGGGTGGCTTGGATGTGGTGACAACACAAACATGAATGTCTTTCCATCCCTATTAAGGCACAGTTACCATCATGCCTCATTGTATTACATGTTTGTGATGAGTGATTAACATTTGTGTGGCTTGACTGTGCACTCATAGCAGCAAACATCCAAATATACAGTAGAACGTGATCTCTGATTGTTTTCTTGTTATTACCTTTCATTGGTTTGTTTGGCTTTGGATCTTGCAGTGCTGCTTGACATATTGGGTGTCTAAATCTCAAGTTTGTTTTCTTCATCCCTCTCAGATCTCACAGAGCAGGGCACACAGATAGAGGGATTACTGCGGCCCTCTAAACCTCTCTCTAGACAGCTCTGCGTTACGCTTCCTGGATTGACCCACGTCCGGACAGATGATAGTCACTGCTTTATTTGTGATACTTGTATTGATCCCTGCAGGAGAAATTTGACTTTTCACTCGCCACCACCCCTTAAGGTCACAGCACATATTCAGCTACAAAAAGCCCTGGAGCCTGTTGAAATTCAGCATCTTGTTCAAAGACGTTTCAGTAGAGCTGGTTGTTGTTATTGCAGGTGACTGAACCTGAAGCTTGTGGTTGTCACAATGCCACCCCACTCAAACTTCATAAAGGTCTGCACAACTCTTTTAAAGTAAGAGGGAATCATGAAAGTTGAATAATTCACCAATGTTATTCATATGATCACAGGCACTGTAACTATGTTTGCAACCGTATTTGTTGGACCATAAAAAGTGCTCACCTAACTCAAATTAAAAGAGCTACATTTCTCAAAAAATAGTCCTCAACCTCCTGTGAGTCCCTGGGTTTTGTGCTTAAACGACACAAATATTATGAACTACTAAACCTTTAACCTTTAACTCCCTTTTTATTACAGTGTATTAATATACAACTAGTGGACGTTTTTTGGTTTATCTAGCATTCCTGATTACAGTAGTATGCAATAATGCTACAAAGCTTTTCATTTGCTCAGTTGATGCTCTGAAACATGGGGAGACATTTTGTTAGTCAACTGCAGAATCAAAGACTAAATAAATGGTAGTCATTGGATCAACTCTAGGGCTGCAACTAATGATTATTGTCATCATCAATTAATCTGCAGTTTATTATCTCGATTATTCACTTTGTCTGTGAAATGAGAGATAATAGTGAAAAATGCCCGTTAATATATTTTATATTTAATAATTTCCTACAGATAAAGGTGATGTGTTTTAAATTGCTTGCAAAGAAAAACATAAAATCCTCACATTTTAGAAACTGGAACCAGCAAAGGTTAAGCATTTTTTACTTAATTGATAATCAAAATAGTGACGTATCATGGCAGCTCTAATCCACTCCCGTCAGGTCTCAGTGACTACATTCATATGATCTTCGGTGATACGAACAAATGACAAAAAAGTAATTTTTTATGCCATTAATTTAGCGCTACAAAACTGGAACTCTCCCTTAATGTCTTAGTAATAATGACGCCTCTAAACTGGGTATTGGTTGCAAATATGCTGCTACTGTAGACAACAGAATTGTCACAAATGGAGCCTCATCTCCTGTTAATTCCCAATCATTAGAGTTGTTTACTCAGCTTGTTTTAATAAAGTGTCCTCAGAGTTGAACCTTCTGTGAACATGTGGCCTTGAATCTTTGAATTTAGCAAGAAATTAATTTCATAGTAACTATCAGTTGATGGCACTGGTCAGAGGTTACATTTTTCTCCTCCCCAGAAACATTTTTTCATCATTACTTTTGATTCAGGAGAACCCTTTCCCCAAATACTGTTGCTTTTCTGGAGCATGAAATGAGATCGACAGAACTTATTTCATGTGTGTGATTGAACTGAGAGTACATTTTGGGTGATGGGAAAGGGAAGTGAAAGTGTTTTCTTGCTTATCTAGACGTTTCATGGATGTGGAGCCACACAACTGTGAACAGTTATGAGGAAATTAGGCAGAGGATATGCTAATTTCCATAAATAATTATTAGTGTGTGTGTAATGCATCAGCACAAACAAAGTGGCTACATGTTGCAGAAATGCAGCTTTTTCCTCTATTTGATATATATATATATACACACACACCAAAACATATGTAGGTGTGTATTGTTTAATGATGTGTCGTTACATTATTTGTTGCTTGTCAACTTTTGTATAGATTATAAAAACAGAAATCTGACAGACCATCAGCATGTATGGTACTGTATGTTTTACTGTATGTGTTTCATATATTTATTATGTTTTGCAATGTCACACAGAAGGTTTTGCAAAACTTTTAAATCTTCCTGTTTTAAAATAACACACTTCCCCATACTTTCTCAGTAGCGGTTGCAACCCCAAACCAGGGTTGAACCCAGAGACATTTAAAAACACTTATAATTACATTGCTCATGATGCTTTCTGTGAAAAGAGCTGCTCATCTACCTATTTTCATCTACTAATTATTAGCAGATTTCATTTAGATTTAATCACATTTTTATCATAGATCAGTTGGATCTGGTCTAAACATCTTCATATCAGCTGGTAGATATAAATACAAAAATATATATGTTGTTTTTGTGCTAACTAAATTTGATGGCATGGTGAGACAAGACAGCTAAGCCTCATGTAGCAGTGAATGTCGTTAAAGTTTGGTGACATTTTACACCACTCAATACTTGAAGCATTAAAAGAATGTCGACAGAAGGGTCCTTTTTCCAGACGGTTACATACTAGTGCCATTGTTGCTTTATGCAAGTGAAGGCTCCTCTTTGTCCAGTAGGATCTTGAAACATCTCAACCACATTCAGTTATCTGAAGCTCAGACTCATAAAGTGATCGAGTCTGATAGACAATATCACATTCATTGTGTACATGACGCCACTAATATTGGAAAATTCTCTTAGATTTATACAACAAAATTCTATGTTTCATGGATATCATTGTATGTCATGTTTTAAATATACATATTCTCTGGACTGGAATTTGAGTGCTCAGATTTATATATATACTTTAATCCTTTTGCATAAAATGTAATTTTTTAACATGCAAATGGTCTCAAAATAATTCCCCGTGGAGTCCTTTAAAGTATTCATTGTCAAATTTAGCTTGCAGCATAGCAAAAGAAGACTCAACAAAACTGACTCATCCATCAGTAAACAGAATAAAAAACATCAATTAGAAAATGTATCATGCAACAGCAGTAAAAACAATAAGTGATAGCAGTACGTAAAAACATTGAAACAGGAAAAACGAATAAACAATAACAAGTTTTTAAAAATGACTACATTTCATCTGAAAGTGTGTGATCCTAAAATTAGGTCAAACCTTATTGATACAGTATGTTAACCACATTATAGCACACACACGTTATCATTTAACATTCACAGATTTGTGAGGTCAGTAGTGTTTGGCTTGACGTTCTTGAGGTCTTGACCACGTGTTTAAGAAGTGTTGTAGCATCCACATGGCAGGGCATGCCTTGCCCTCCTGGTTAAAGGACCATAATCATGGTGACTGGATTTAGAAGATTAAGCTCATGACTAATCAGGTCCTGATCGGACGTTCCCCAACATGGTGATTGGCTTCATATGGCGCAACACTACTGTCCATCTAAACAGGAGTCAAACAGACACCTACACATTGCTCAGATTTATGAATCTGGCACTTTTATTTCCTTGTGCTTCGAAAGTTTATTATGGCTGGCTATGCTTGGCACTACTAGTTTACACTACAAAACCCCTGCATTACAAACAAAAAAAGACAAATTTAAGATATTGCGATGCGCTTTATAGTTTAATAGACCAGATGATTCATCGAGAAAATTGTTAGCTGCAGCCCTACACTAAATAATGAAAGGGTTTTGACTCAACACTTGAATGTATGTACAGTGTAACAACATGTAATCGGTGTTGATAGTGGTGACGTTATACAGTATGTTCCGCAAAAATGAACAGTCTTGGTGACATGTTTTCACTTTCACTTACAGCAGCTTTATGTCTGTTCTGGCATCTTTCCATCCTTTTCATGTGTTGATAGGTGGCTGCTTATGTCTTTAATTTGCAGTAAATGTCACTGAAAGGATGCCAAATTCTAGCTTACAAACTAGACTGAACTGTGTATTAAAACAGTAAAGTTTACACTTTAAGTGCTCCTCCTTTCTGCTTCCTTATTAGGTCAAGGAGAGTGGATCTATTAAATAGGCTAAGTGGAATACACTATCTGAATGGGCTTAGCGCCCAGTAGCTTAGATCCCAGGTGCCTTAAGACAGGGCAGGGATGATGACGTTGTGAAAGGATCTGAATTATAGATTATGGTGTGTGAGTGTACTGCACAGTTGCATGTGAGAGTGCATACTGTACTGCTAATGTGTGCTGCTCAGTGGAATCGGGGAGTTTCCCTGACACATGGGAGAGACACATCCTGTAGTTGAAACCACAGGGTGCTCCAGAGTTGTATACAATGCATATGAACACAAACCTCTGGCACAACATACTGTATGTATCACTGCCTGCGCTGCCACACAGTTTTCTCTATTAGTCTTTTTGATTTGGTCTTTGGCTTCATCTAGGCTAGTCTCCATAATAATAATAATGATAATAATAAAGTGTCAAAACATTATGTAGAACTTACAGTAGATGTGGACAATTTAGCAATATAATGTTGCATGATGTGAGACTTGATATATATTGGTTACCATAACTAGGGCTGCAACTAATAATGACATATAAAATGTCAGAACATTGGTGAAAAAGTATTCTGTTTACTATCTCAAAAGAAAAAAAGCAGCAAATCCTCACAATTAAGAAGATGTAACCAGGGTATGTTCAGCATTTTTGCCTTAAAAAATGATTTAAACGATTAATCACTAAAATAGTTGATTGATTCATTTTCAACTAATCGATTAATGAACAAATTGTTTCCGATTTAACCAGAATATTGTATCGTAGAGTAACTACTCACAGGCTGAAAATACTGCTTGTCCTGCTGTCATCAAGTGCAGCACTTTCCTTTTTGTGATCAAGGTTAATAACCCACACCAGTGCAACAATGCATGATTTATTGTGGAGCTGCACTATAAATCTGGTGTTTTCCTGGTTTTAATGGCTCCATCACAATTATGTGATAGTTTTCTGAGTTTATCAGACTCTTCTAGCTGAGTGAAATGAACAACAAATGCCTCTTACTTTTTGCTCATTATATCCACATTTCTAATCTGTTTCTCAACCTGTTCTTGTGTGAAAATACTGTGTCTTCTGAATGTTATCCCCAAAAGTCATGTTACTTTTTTTTGTTTTTTTAAATATTGTGATATTTGCCCTTGTAAAGGACCAATAACATCCCCAGTATCTCACTAAGTGTCTCAGTTTCTAAAGCGAACAATGTTTGTTTATGTGTTTGTTGTCTATCTTGCAATCGATGTATGTTTTATAAGTGCTGAGACCTCCTGAGAGCTCAGACAATTACACAGCACCACTGCAGGCAGTATTATTGGTGTCAGCATGGAGCAACACGGTGCCATGACTAATGATGAAAACGAGCACTACCCGTTGCTATCTGAACATAAGGTTAATCAGACATTTTGAATCTAGTATATTTAGTCAATATATGACTTTAAACCAGTGGATGTTGTTATTCTGGGAGCTTTGGCTGGTGTGTATAAGATGGTATAAGCTAGTTGTCACTGATTTGTGACCGTACAGTAGAGCCGTAGATGCTTTCTTATATTTATTTGGTGTCCTTGTCTAATTGCCATAATTATCATAGTGGTAATTAGAATGATTTATGTTACAAACACAGTCCAGTGGGATGATATCAATCTTCTGCAGTCAAGATAGTGACTACAGTCATATTGACAGGACGACCTGCCACATTTCCAAATTGTTAACAGAGTTCAGTGCCTGTACCTGTACAAAGATGTAGGGGTTGCAACCAACGATTATCGATTAATAAAACATCCGAGAAGAGTGAAAACCCAAAGATATCCATTTTACTTTAATATAAGACAAAGAAAAGCAGCCTATTCTCCCATTTGAGAAGCTGGAACTGACAAATTTTGGCTAAAATGACTTAAACGACTAATCGATTATCTAAAAAGCCACTGATTAATTTGCTGTCAGTCGACTAATCACTGCAGCCCATCAAAGATGTACTATCAATTGATAATCATTTAATTGTTTCAGTTGTTTATCAAGCAAAAATAGTGAAACAATGCTACAATTTCTCAGGTTTCAGCTTCTCAAGTGGGAGGATTTCCTGTGCCAGTCTCAAGGAAACATAATGCACATGTAATGACAGAGTCTTAAAAACCCATGCTTCAAAGAATAGCTCAGGGCGTCTCGACTGATCATCTGTGAGTTAGATTAACATATTGAAATTGATGGAGGATACTTCTGAAAGCCTAAGAGAGGCCCAGACGCTCATTTCTTCAAGGGCGAAACTAGACTGAGCGTTGTTTGATCAGTAAGTGTGGCTCTGTGTCTGGTGTTAACAACAGCACTGCAATAGAATGAGGAAGGCGGAGTAGATATATGTGATAGTATAACTTCCTGACCTTTGTTTTTTCAGATGAACAGCAAGCAGTGAGTGTGAGCACGTGTCAGAGGATGTTCTTGATCTGTGCGGCCCAGTGCTGAGGGAGGTCCACGGAGCCAACCGGTGCCCACTATGTCTCACCACCAACACTACCATCGAGGCCCCCACGGCCGCACCATGAGCTCTGAGGAGAGGAGCTCAATGCCAGTCAACAAGACCTCCACACCGGTTCACAAGAGCGCCTCCTCCTCGTCCTCTTCCCAGCGCGACAGCCGGCAGGTAATTTGCAGGTCACAGGAAGAATCCATCTAGAGATCGTTTCTAGGGAAAGCAGCACTTTGAAAGGATGTAACTTGAGCAGAGGTAATATAGGGAGGAGTGAATATTATTTTGGGTTGCTGCAGTCTTCTGTCACTGCCATCCTCTTGTGAGACAGTTTATGCAACAGAAAAACAGGCAGATAGAAAGGAACTGGACCTGCCGGGAAATATAAAATCATGAAATATTAATTCAGCAGAGCAGTTTTAGTGTGTGTGAAACAAAAACAGTTAAAACTATTATGTGATGACGTAGTCAGCTTTTATGAAATCAGTTGGCATCATACAGCATCACCATTTGAAGTAAAACAAATGGAGCAGCCCCACATTTTCTCCACAAACCCTGCTTATGTTTTGTGGGTGCAGTCAGTGTATTCCTTGTAGGGCTGTCCTCAAATTAAGACTTTCTTTGTTGACTAAAGCTGAGCATACACTGTATATTTTTATTAATCTTGTACATTGTCTTAACAGGTTTTAATCTGCCTTGGAACATGGCCAAAACACACGACCTCTCTCACACTGTACAGATGAATTGACCGGTCACAACGTGGGTGCTCACACTGAACGTTTTGTCCATTGACAATTCCAATATCGTTTATTCAAACAAGATGACTGCATCCTCAAAAATGTTAATAAAGACAGAAAGCCAGCATTACATCATGAATTCTACTATTAAATCAAACCAGGAAGAAAAAGGACAAATATTGACAGATGGCTGAGAAGTTTCAGACTAGTATCTTTTGCCAGTTCTGCAGTGAAGTTCAGTTTTATTTCTGTCACAGCACAGTCTCAGTCAAGACTACAGTAGCCACACCAATAGTGCTCCAAAATGTCATGCCAGAAATCCATCCAAACAGCCAGATTATTGACCCCTCTCAAACAAGCGACAAGCGATCTGGCAGAAATCTGGCCCAATTCAAATTCAGTTGGTCAACTCATTCTGGGTTAAAATCTAGTTTAATACATATAGTGTCTGTCCAGTTTAACAGTCATAGGATCCCTTCGACTATCCTAATTGATAAGTTCTGTCAAATTGGTTCTATATTTTCCCATTGCAGATGAATTAAGGCATAGAGAACAATCTCTTATGATAATGACCAATGATTGATAGTTTATTCTCTGTGAAAAGTCCATTACAGAAAAGACTAATCGACTATCAACCCTACAAGACCTTATCAACTGATTAGATGACTAATCAGCCATGATAGAGCAGCCCTAATTCCCTGGTTAGTAAGTAAAAACCTTGCAGAGACATGATAAACAATGAGATACACTCTTATTTCACAGTTCACAGGACAAGTGCTTAAACTTAACCCCGGCAGTAAGCCACCTGAAGCCCCCAGCCCTCACTGAGCTGCTGTGTCACTGTGGCCGGGCAGAAACAGGACACCGAAACTGGAGTCTCTGACATCACAGCTTTTCCGTCGGCACTGGATGATGAATATTTCATGAGGGACAGGCGGAGGCTTGGTGCTCCACTGAACATGTGGCACGCTCTGGTATGCTGTGTGGGAGCCCAGCTTGTGTCCGCGGGAAATGGCTCTGTGAGCAGAAAAGGGAGTTGGTTTGAGAAATGGGGCCAGTTTGAAGTGCAGAGTCGATGGCCTGCTGCTTGATGAGGAAGACAGTTAACCCTTACAACTCTTCTGTTCATTGTCCTTTTCTTTAATGTGGCCTACTTGCTTTTGATAACAAATGCCATCATTGGTGAAAGGGTTCAGCATTTCATTTCCCAGACTCTCCATAATCTGAAAGCCAGCTTAATCTGAGAGCAAGGTTATCTGCTGCCACTTCTTTTCTCATTCATCTTTTATGATGTGTTTAATGAAGTCAGGTACTAGCCAAAGAAGCAGCCACTAAGATAGCGACAAGTGAAGTCTTCTTCCAGTAGATTCCCTTAATTTTGTACACCTGCTTGATCAAGACCTCTATATAGTCAGCGGCGTATTCTAGGAATCAGCAGCACATCAAGAATATAATTGGGAATTAGTTCTTGATTGTTGCAGCTGTTTTGTGACATGACTTAGCAGTGTTCACTAAATGATGCAGCGGCCTGTGGGCGATCCAGATACTTGATGTATCAACTACAGAGACAGGTGTGTCGTTCGAAAACACAGTTAGAGTTACAAATCCTCTTCTGTTTGATTCACCTGTGTCAGGGTTTTAGAAAGGGCATATGCCTCTTGCATAGCTCTGAGTACATTTTAAGAGACACTGACTTTAAAGTCACAGTAAAAAAAGTGAAAGTGTCTTTAGCCTTGATAATGTGACATATTTCTGAGTGAAACTGAGTATGTGTGGCTGAGTTAGTTACGATTCTTCGCTCAAAAGTTGCTGTAGCTTAATGAATTTGGCGTGATAGAGCTGTAGAGGACTGTTGCCCTCCACCGACGCCTCCCTCACCCTTGTTGTTAGGTCAGGACGAGGGCGAAATGAATAAACTATACCTCACCCACATTCTTTGGAAATGTAATCAAAGTTTCTGCCGAATGATATCCTAAAACACACCTCTGACCAATGATCTCACTCTGCTAGCTACTACTACCAAGCTAACTACACAAGCTAACAGTCAAGTGCAGTTTTAGCTAGTTGCCCCAATTTATATTTGATTGGATAAATGTATGTATATGCCCTCAAGTTTAACATGAGTCATCTAAAAGATGTTAAGGTTTCTAAGGAAGAGAAAAAAGACATTGATATATATTTTGAATGTACCAAGAGACAACTGAACAATTAACACAAAGACACAAGATTAGAGACTTATTTTTTATTTCAATTTATTATTTTTTATTTATTTTTATTATTATTATTTAATTATTATCCCTACTTGTTGGTGAAAGATGGATGTGTTCAAGAAAAGCCTTTGTCTGCCTTTGCAACCACAGTGGAAAGCTAATAATAGATGTTGACAAAACAATCTCAACACAAGGTCTTTTTAGTAGCTATTCTGGAGCTTTCGATTGTATCACACGATCTTCCTCAGCAGATGGAGTTTGTCATGACATTTTCATAGTTTCCATTTTTCACGTCCATGTTGGCTCAAACTTTGAGATTAAAAGTGAATTCTTGACCATGGAAACAGTAATTTAGGAATAAAATCTTACCACAAGGTCCATTTAGTAGCTGCTCTGGAGCTTACACGATCTTTGTGACGACTGGGCAAATCATGTGCTCATCATGTGTGAAGGTCAAGAATGGACTTTTCTAAATTATTATTATGAACTTGATTCTTTGACAAGTGACTCTGAAAACATTGCTAAGTGATTTGCGAGGACGTCTCCAGCATAGATAAGTGTCTCTGAACTTTATTGACATTATGCAAAGTTATACCTGCACTTTCATTGTGTATTAACCTTAATAATAGTGTTTTCCTGCATCACTGTCTGCTTAATGTGTTCTCTGCAGGGAGTTTTCAGTGATATTATGTCGGTGTACTGCTGTACAGAATACGCAGTACAGTGCATCTTCCCCAGGGACATCCTGAGGAAACACAGTAGATGCTGAGAAAAGGCCTTAGCCAGCTTGGCTGGGCCTTAGTTTTTTGAGGAAAAATGAGAGCGGGGCATTTTGTTGGGGGGGAAAGCCTTAATGAGATCCATCCCCCATTTTCAAATCAATACATGTCACTTTCCCCTCTGCTGACGACTACTGTTCACTCTGGAGACCCTCATGAGAGCAATTAGAGGCACCACCTGCAGTAAGCACATACTCTCTCTCTCACACACACACACACACACACTTACACGTTGATTCAGGATCTGCAACTATCAATTTTATATCTTACTGCTTGTCATATCCTGGTTAGAAAAGATGTTTTCAGCTTTGAGATAGAAGGAGGAATAGGTTAAATCACACCCTGTGTCCGTGGCAAAATATTTAAGAAAGGTCTCTTTTGATTTGCGAGAGTGGCTGTTTTCATGGTAATGACCAGAGCATAGTGATGCTACTGTAGATGAAAGAATGATAGAGCACTTGCACTGACAACTGCATAAATCAGTATCTTCTCTTTCCTGTACAGACGTCTTTCAGAAATGAAATGTATTTATTCTATGGCCAGGTTATCATATTATCTAATGTGCTGGTTTGACAGACCAACTCAGAAGAAATGATCTTGATAGAGAACGAAATGAAATGTGTAAAAAAACAACAACAATCTAATCTTAGATAAGTTTGGCACAGTCTGTGCGAGTGTTTTAACTAACAGGTTTTAACTGAAGTTTTGCCTTGATCTTCTCTTTGACATAAGCCACCTTAACTGCTTTACTATATTGCTTAACATGAGGATATTGTGGCTTATTATTATATAAAAAGTCCTGGATTCAGAGTCCGATTGAAACCCAAGTGATGATATAATTTTCTCCAGGGATCAAAATGTATTGGTCCAAAATCTGGACTGAAAGGAAGACAAGGTGAGGCCCCTTTCATCACAATATACAGGTGTTGGAACCACCTGCTAGGAAAGGCTGGCTAAATTAATGTTTTAATAGTTTTTTTAAAATATATCTTTTTAATTGTACTTTTAGTGTGTTTTATAGAAAATACATAAAAATACAGATTAACTATTTGTTGATATATAAATATTGCAATGGTCTCTACCTATATTTTCTCTACCTTTTTCTTGTTCTTTTCAGTTGACAAAAAAATTCAACCCAAGGTCCAAGTGAGGATTTGTTTCCAAGGTCAAGAATATCTGTATCAGCAAATCACTGAACACACCCAGAGTTCCCCTCCTCTTCCTCGGTTATGCAAAGATGTTTTCACTGAATCAGCCAGTCGGCAGGTCACACATGTGGACTGTAGGTCTGTAACTGAATCTGAGCATGAGACTGTGCTTATACGCAGTCTCTCAGGGTGTTAACTTCTCATCCATGTGGCAGCCCACCCGCCTACTCTAAGCTTTACTGCTGAGCCAGCCAGACACTGCAGTGAAATCCATCCTCACAACAAATCCTCAGTGGTTATTAGTTGCTGGAATATCATTGTTGAGTGGTGATTGTGGAAGATGAGATGGGAACATGTTGCAGTTTTTCTATTGAGTTTCATAGTACAGTATATTCTTACACATTTTATTCTTACGCAAGTACAACATGGAGACCAAATACTGTAAGTTGCCATATTAATTATTTAGTATTTTGTAGAGAACACACAGCTACATAGTGATAAGGCTGGTTGTAAAATAGCTTTTAACTTAAAAAAAATTCACACATACAGTGAAAAGACTTGAAATGTCTTAGCTCTTAAGACTCTTAAGATTGATTGAAGGTCATCTAATGTATTAAGAGATTATTTAGAGATTTTTAAAACAAACACTCACAGATTGCCATATAGCATGTCCACCTTTCCACTGCCTTCACCCATTGTCCCTCCCCCCACCAACCCGCCATCCACCCTCATATGTAACCTTTATTTAATCAGGTAATCTCATAGAGATCAAGTTCTCTTTTGCAATAGAAACCTGAGTACAAAAGAGAGAAAGAAAAGCAAACATAGACAGACATAATAGAAGGACAAATATATACAAAGAACATAACCAGACATAACAGAAGCACATATAACACTGCTAGTGAGGACCAGCCTACTGGATATTTATCTCCTGTAATGAAGCACAATGATAAACTGCATGATGTGGTTTTAAGGGAGAGCGAGCAGCATGAGAATAAAGGATTTCTCCATAGCACAGATAGATGGTTGATCATTTTCCTGTCCTCAAGACAAAAACATGCTGTATTCTGATATAAGAAACCCTCATATAGCCTCGGACAACCCCACCCGTAACCTCTTGAGTCAGTCTAACCATATTACACTCACACTGTAAGTTTAGCAGACAGCTCTGTCGCCTCTATGGAACAAAACAAAATCAATAATAGTTGCTGTTGCATGCTGTTAAAAGAGCCATTGAAAAGTCAAAAGGTTGCATGCTTTATGTTTGTGTTGTGGTTAGTTGTTGCTGAAACTTGAACCGCTCAGGTTCAGCCTCATTTAGATAAAAACTGTCGACGGGTGAGTCATCTGCACAAGCTACGGATGCAGAGAATGGCCGTGGTTGCAATAGTTGTATTTTATCAGTAATCTCAAGATCACAAGTTAATTGTCTCGTTATCTATATAAAGTTGTTTTCTTTCAACTAGGGCTGCAACTAACGATTATTTTCACCATCTGCTGACTATTTTCTTGATTAATCGATACATCTTTTGGTGTATAAAATGGCCAAAAATTGTGAAAAACAGTCATTACATTTTTCCAGAATCCAAGGTGACATCTTTAAATGTCTTGTTTTGTCCGACCAACAGTCCAAAACCTGAAGAAATTCAATTTACAATAATATAAAACATAGAATAGCAATAAATCCTCACATCTGAGAAGCTTGAATCAACAAATGTTCTGCAATTTTGCTCAAAAATCTTAATCATTAATCGAGTATCAAAATAGTGGCCAATTTTCTGTCGATGGGCTAATTGATTAATCATTGAAGTTCTACTCGTAATGAGATATTGATCTTAAAGATCGTCAAGATCATGGGATAATTAATTAATTATCTTAGAAAAAACAACCTTTTGTTTTCTTGTTTAAGTGAGATATTTGTTCTGTTATCTCTAGAAAACAACCCGTTGTAACATAAGAACATGAGCCTGTTATCCTGAGGTAACGAGATAATTAATGTGATATAATAAAATTATTGCAATTACGGTCGTTCTTGGCTTCCGTAGCTGTCGTCTGTAAACTGTTGACTGACTGTTGCTCAATACAACAATCCTCTGACCTTTATTTTGTTTTTTTTGGGTAATCATTTAATTCCCTGTGAATACACTAAAGGGTAAAGAAATAAACTGAAATTGGTTGTGTTATGTCTATGCAGCGTAGCACCTCATAAAAGTTAGTCCTACAGTATTTCAGCAGCAGTAGAGACTGTTACTCTACACATAGATCAGTGTCTGTGGGAGAAGCAGATGTGTAAGAGAAACTTGTCATCTGAAGTGTACTGATATTTATAGCGCTGATTTAGCCTAAGGTGTCCCCAAGGAGTGTTTGTCCTTTCTCCTGCTCAGGGAGACCTTAACTGTGATAGTTTGATTCATTGCAGCATTAAAAGGCCTATTGTGCTACAGTGCTGAGTGTCACTGCAGGTGGTGGATACCATAAGCCTTGGCCTATGAAACTGACACACGTAGGCTGTTACATTGACTTAGTTGATGATGGGGGTTATACAAGTAATTTTACTGGTCACTGTCATTTCTTCTTTAAATATATTGGCATCTAACTGTGTCGTTCCGCTGATATGACATGAGTCTTTTTCGAGGGAAACATGGAAAAGAAAAGTACAAAGGCAAAAACCTAAATCATGTCAAAGTTATCAAATGAACAAGCTCATGAAACAAACCTTTGTTAAATCTTGGCATAGAAAAGTAGACAGCCTCTAGACTGAGTAGCTTGCCACAAGATCCTTCATTAAAGGTGTAAACTCACCAAGAGGGACTGGCTCATTCAGCTTTAAATTATTCTGGATTGAGATCAATGAATGTGAGCAGAGTGCAGGAAATCACTTTGACTTAATTTAGTTCTGTTTTTAGGGTCGAATAACAAAAGCAAATTCTCTGACTGTAGCAGTAATTTCCATATAAACCAATTGTTGGCATATACTTTGGTTTTTATGTGGAGCCAGAGGTTGTGCGGACTGTTCCCCATGAGGAATTTGTTGATTTATATCATTGATGGTTTGAATGTTAAAACGATGCCCAGGAAAGTGCATAGAATTGCAATATTTGCAGCACGAGCCATTCTTTATTTAGTGTAGTATTGATTTATCCATTTAGAGCCAGTTGAAAGTCTGTTTATAATGCTGCAGACAACACACAGGAAGTTTGAAGGGTTTCTCACAGGCTGCTGCTTGTTATTGACTGTGAGAGAGTGTTATGTTTTGATCATCTCACAGGCAACATCATACAGCTGAGTTGTTCAACTGATAATGACCTAATCCCTTTGAGCATAATGAGTGGACCGCTACCTTTTACGATATGATTGTTTTGAATGGTGAGATACATTTTGCTAATGAAGTTGAGCTCCTCCACTTCCTCAACAGCACAGGGCCACTGAAAGGAGGGGCGGTCATCGGTGGAGAAACATGACCTCATTACCAGACAGATCTGTTCGCCTGGTCATTAGATTAAACAAGCTGTTGTCTCCTTTTGTTAAGTGTCCTGCAGTCCAAGGTCGGGTGTCGTAACACACACCCAGCAAGCTGTCTTGAAGGTCGCAACATCACACAGTGAGGAGCCACAGGCTGTTATTTGGATTTCCAGAGAAGCTTGTGCATATTAAGTTGTGGGTTTAGCCTGAAAGGCTCTGCCACTACTGATTCAAGTATTAAATTAAAAACCTGACCTACTTCACCAATATTACATTCAGTTGCATTCCATTTTATTAATATTTTACTTAATCTGATGAATAACTGGTCAAAAATAGATGACTTCATGTCATGCTATTGCTACAGAGAGTAGACATTGGTAGACCATAATGCAATGCAGTAAGAAGATTAGTTGCGTTGTGAGTTAAAATTTCCACTTTCACTTTTTCTTGAGACTTGATGCTCCATTGATAACACGGTTGCTTTCTCCAGCTACACGTTTAACACACAAGTAAATACAGGGCTTGCAGGGCTATTCCTCAGGGCTTGTTTAAAGTATTTCTCTATTACATTAAATATTAATGATCAAATAAGCAACAGTCAAAGTTAAATACTCAAAAATCAGCTCTGTCTGGCAACATTAGCAAACAAACCCAACGACTGTCATCAGTGTCTCTCTGCATATAATCTTCAAATGGAAGTCGTAGCAGGAATATAGTTCTTATTAAAGATTAAAGCATATTTGTGAATATTAGTGTGAAGCCAGAGCGATTTGACTCAACACATAGTGTTTACTGCTATTTGCTCATTCCACAAATGGACCATACAAAACACTTTACTTTCAGGCCTCCTATTTAGCATTTATGAGCAGTAAATAAACATTTAATAAATGGTTTCTAAAGTTAAAGCAATAAAAGTGAAAAGTGTATAAAATGTTGAACTTGCACACAAAATAACTGACTAACGCTGAATTGATCATGTCAGGCCAGTACAGATAATCTTTATCTGTTTCTAGACATTTTTCTGCCATCAAAGCTGTGATCCCATGATTCCTAGTGTTCCCCCCACACTGGGACGACGGTGCGATGTCTTAACTGTCCCTGCCTGACCCTGCCGTCCCTCTACTCCAGAGGCGTCACTTTGATTTACAGACCCACTAGCAGCAGGAAGAGCACAGTCAGGAGAAAGCTAATGGGGTGGAAATGCTGAGGGAGCAGGAGGAATTTGAATGGGGCAGTATTTCTTTAAATGTGTAGCACAGGGGAAAAGAATAAAGAAGTATTAAGTGTATTCCTGTTGTTTTCTTCTGTCCATCAGACTGTGAACATGACAGGAGCATCTTTTTATTACAGCAAGTGTATCTCCTGTTTTTCTTCTTATTCTAGAGGAGTGAGTGGATTAGTTCTGACACCGCACTGTATTTTTATTCCTCTCTAGGAGGCAGACAGCTGGGAAATCATTGAGGGGCTGAAAATCGGTCAGAGCAACGTCCAGAGGCCTGATAAACACGAGGGTTTTATGTTGAAGAAGCGGAAATGGCCCCTGAAAGGCTGGCACAAGGTAAGATCCACAGGCAAAGCGAGACACGAAAGCTTTTGTTGCCGGAGAAACACTTTGAAACACAGCAGCTCCTAGAATGTTAAACAGTTTGCTGTCTAGTAAAATGCAGAAAGAAGTTCCCCTTTTCATGCACCTTGCTTTACCCTCTCTGGGCCTCTTTCACGAGCATACTGGATATTTCCTTTGAAGTCTCCACCTTCAGCATCAGCTTAACGGCTGTTTCCTCAAACACTTGAGTACCAGTGGAAACCAGTCCCTGTTGTTACCATATTTGAACTCACAGAACACACAGAGCAAATATCCTACAGCCAACGGAAGACGATCCTCAATATAAACAGGTCCAGTGTAATCTATATTCAATGTCTGCCCTTCCTGCTGTTAACCAACACATTATTTGTGTGCTTTTTCTCTGCAGCGTTTTTTTGTTCTGGACAATGGTATCCTGAAGTACTCCAAGTCCCCCATTGATGTAAGTAACCCTGACTATAACCCACAGGCAGAAACAGGGCAGCCTGGCCTGACATCAGCATGGCTTGGCAATGAGTCAGCAGAAACATCTGCAACGCGGGTTGTGATGTTCAGTGTATTTCAGCACGACATGTCACTTTGCAGGAAAGCTAGAATTTTAAAATGGAAATGTAACACAGCAAAGAATCAGGCACGCTGTGGATCACTTGTACTCACTTTATTAATGTTTCGGCCCTCACACCTTCATCCAGTTCATAAGTGCCAGTTCTGTTTGTAGGGGTGCAACTAACAGTTATTTACATTGATTAAATGTGCTGATTATTTTGTTTGAATAGTTGATTAATTGTTTGGTTTAATAAACCTCAGAAAATAGTGAAAAACGTCAAAACTTCCTAAAGCTCAAAGGACTTTTGTCCCAATCTTTTTTGCCCGACATACATCCCCAAATTCCTATCAGCCCCTTTGTCAGCATCATCTGTAATCTTCCAAATGTGTTTGTTTAAACTAGATGTTATTTATCACTATTACCTACATAAAAGCGGATAATGTTACAATACAAGATCTAGGGTTCCTGGAATTGTTTTTCTTCCTTTTGTCATTAGGTTTTGTCAAGTTTAACTTTAGTTAAAACTAGTAGCAGTTAAAACTAGTAGCAGAAGGTGGATGTTTCAACCATTTGTTCATTACTTTAATATTCTTCTTGAACTTCTCTGCTTGCTGACTTGTTTTTATGCACTCTTAATCTTAAGCATGTGTTACAACTGACTCGTTAGTCGGTTATTGTGACAATATATATACTAAGGATCAGCATCACACCAATTTGTAATCTACATGTGGATAAAGTATAAATTCTGTTTTTTTTTTCAAATTAGCTAAAATATTCCACAATATTTCCAAGTGCCAACTGGTAACTGCAGAAGTAGCACTTGGCGTACAATTAGCTCTGGTTGGGAATCCCTGACTTAAACAATTTATTGATTATTAAAATAGTAGTAGTTCTAGCTGTTTGGCTGAACAAATCTTGCCTGATAAAGGTCTGAAGACCGAAACGTTGTTAAAGTGAGTAGAAGTGATCAACAGCATGGAGGATTGCTTGGTTTCCTCAGACTTTATGGTGTGAAAAAAGTTGAAACATTTACATTAAATGTAATGTAAATTACATAGACAAATAATGATAATATGATGTTTTGACTAACTGTAAACTGTGCTGTGAGTAAACTGAAAAAAGTGTCCATCACTTGCCTTAGATCCAAAAAGGCAAACTTCATGGCAGCATCGACGTCGGCCTCTCAGTCATGTCCATCAAGAAGAGGGCCCGTCGCATCGACCTGGACACTGAGGAGCATATCTATCACCTGAAGGTAACACTGACGGGAAGAGTCAATATTGTCATTTCAACGTTGATTAACAGGAGGTTTAAAGCTGTCTGTCCTCTTCCTCTTTAGGTCAAATCTCAAGACATCTTTGATGCCTGGGTGTCCAAGTTGCGCCATCACCGGCTTTACCGACAGAACGAGATTGTGCGATCTCCCCGGGAGCCCACCATTCGAACGTTTCCTCCCCCAGCTGCCATTGAGTCCCCGCAACCTGCCTCGAGTGTGGTATGTGAAGCCAAGGTAAGCCCTCCCACCCCTCCATAGCACTACAAATTGTGCTCATAAGTAGGGACGCAACTAATGACTATTTTCATAATCAGTTAATTAATCATTTGGTTTATAAAATGTGTGAAAATAGTGAAAAATGTTTATGCCAGGTTCCCGGAGCAAGAGGTGACGTCTTCAAATGTCTTGTTTTGTCTGACCAGCACTCCAAAGCCCAAAGATATTCAATTTACAATGATATAAAACAGGAAAACGACAAATCCTCTCATTTGAGAAGCTGGAGCCAGACACTATTTCACATTTTTGTTAAATAAAACCTAAGTTATTGCTGATACGGACCTCTCTAATCAAAGCAGCCTGAACATTTTTTACTTCTACTGTGTATGGAACTTAAAAGTAACCTCTCGCTGTGCTCTGAGCAGAATGCAATTACTTATTCAAGAAGGGTATGTTGTGGAGAAAGAGAGATCGCCCAGTTCTGTTTTTGTTGGAAACTGGGATAGTGTACCGAAATATCTATAACTTTAATAAATAACTTTCCACTTTCCACTTTGTGGTGACCAGGAGCAGTCAGACCAGTCAGCCCAGATCAACTCTCTCAGGAAGTCTCTGTCACAGGTAATGAGCCATCTTCATCCATTACCCATGATGCCTCTTTCTTTCTGCTATAAGGTAGGGGTAGTTAATCTGAGCCGTTAGACATATTTGGCTGCTTCACATTCGTAATGCTGCAAGTATGATGCTGTTTTAACATATAATTAGCAGGAGTGATGAGGACTTTGTGGTGTGCAGTGTTGTTCTTTCAATTTCTCCACTTTAACAGTAACAATTCCATATAAATACTGTAGCTGTTAATCTTTACAGTTTACATATATGGAAGTTTTACTGAATGTGCTAAACACTTGTTCCATGGCCCTGATCTGTCCCCTGTATTATGTGGCTAATTGCTAGACTAATGGCTGTGAATGTGTAGACAGACATCTGCCCAATGCAGTAACGCTGATTGGATCAGTAATTGTATACAGATCATGAGGATAACAAAAGGGATTGTTTGTCCTGACTGTTTTCAGTTAAGTGTGAACCCTGTTGGCGTGTCTGAACTGTGTGTAAATGTGAGGATGCAGCCAGAGCAGCCTCTCCTGGGACTGTGGCTTTGTGCCTCATGCAGGCCATTAGAGGTGATCAGTAGGATCTGGATTCAGAGCAGCTGGCTGCAGCGTGTTGAGCTCTCCCAGAAGAACATCTTAAATGAGAGACTCCAATCCTAGACTCAGAATTACCTGCTACATCAAAGACTTAGCTTTGGAGTCCTCCTTCCAAGGTCAAGGTCTCCTGCAAATACTTAAGAAAGCTTCAGCATGGCAGCTGCTGTGTTTAATACGTTTTTTGACATTTATTTTAAAGTGGTCAAAGAGAATATTATTTTTCAACTAAGCACATTCATACAGTTACACATTACCTGAGAGCCTCCTTTTGCTGATTCACTGCAGCTGTTGCAGGTGGGTCATGTGACTTGGTCAAGGCAATGTGATGGACATTTTTCACTAGTTTCTGGCATTTTTTTAGACCAGAGGTTTTCACATTTTTCCCACCCCCTTTTTTGGCCTGATTAAATAAATAAAAGGAGCCAACTTGAATTAAATTGGAATAACAATATCTCCATCATGCTTTACACATGTTAGTTTTTAGACACAAAAGACACAAGGCTCACCTGCTACACTGACCAAAGCACAAGATTTACTTCATCATATTTCGTTTTGTCTGACGTAACTGTTTTTCCTTTTCTTCCGCGTCAAAAACGATAATAATCATCTTCATCACTGAAAAACTCTTGCTAACCTGAAGTCTGATAGCCCTGCTATGTTTGTTTATTGTTTCCACCTGACTCAGATTGATTTAACTTTATATGTGCTCCCCTTTTTTCCTCTGGCTCCTCTATGTTTGCAACCACTGTTGTAGACAAAACAATTTCTCGATAAATTTAAACATTAACAAATAAAATTAAGCATAATTTTAAGTTGCAGCCCTAATCCAGAATATTCAATTTTCAATTCAGTTAAATTCAAAGGGGCTTTATTGGCAGGGGAAACAAACGTTTACATTGCCAAAGCAAGTATGAAATAAAGTCATGTACATAAACAGAAGAATTGTGATTTTGTTGAAATATATACAGTGCATCCGGAAAGTATTCACAGCACTTCACGTTTTCCACATTCTGTCATGTTACAGCCTTATTCCAAAATGGAATAAATTCATTTCTGTCCTCAAAATTCTACACACAATACCCCATAATGACAAAGTGAAAAAAGTTTCTTAGAGAGTTTTGCAAATGTATTAAAAATAAAAAACTAAGAAATCACATGTACATAAGTATTCACAGCCTTTGCCATGAAGCTCAAAATTGAGCTCAGGTCCATCCTGTTTCCACTGATCATCCTTGAGATGTTCCTACAGCTTAATTGGAGTCCACCTGTGGTAAATTCAGTTGATCGGACATGATTTGGAAAGGCACACACCTGTCTATATAAGGTCCCACACTTGACAGTGCATGTCAGAGCACAAACCAAGCATGAAGTCAAAGGAATTGTCTGTAGACCTCCGAGACAGGATTGTGTCAAGGCACAAATCTGGGGATGGGTACAGAAAAATATCTGCTGCCTTGAAGGTCCCAATGAGCACAGTGGCCTCCATCATCCGTAAATGGAAGAAGTTCGGAACCACCAGGACTCTTCCTAGAGCTGGCCGGCCGTCTAAACTGAGCGATCGGGGGAGAAGGGCCCTAGTCAGGGAGGTGACCAAGAACCCGATGGTCACTCTGTCAGAGCTACAGCATTCCTCTGTGGAGAGAGGAGAACCTTCCAGAAGGACAACCATCTCTGCAGCAATCCACCAATCAGGCCTGTATGGTAGAGTGGCCAGACGGCTTCAGGACAACTCTGTGAATGTCCTTGAGTGGCCCAGCCAGAGCCCAGACTCGAATCCGATTGAACATCTCTGGAGAGATCTGAAAATGGCTGTGCACCGACGCTTCCCATCCAACCTGATGGAGCTTGAGAGGTGCTGCAAAGAGGAATGGGCGAAACTGCCCAAAGATAGGTGTGCCAAGCTTGTGGCATCATATTCAAAAAGACTTGAGGCTGTAATTGCTGCCAAAGGTGCATCAACAAAGTATTGAGCAAAGGCTGTGAATACTTATGTACATGTGATTTCTTAGTTTTTTATTTTTAATAAATTTGCAAAACTCTCTAANCTGCTGCCTTGAAGGTCCCAATGAGCACAGTGGCCTCCATCATCCGTAAATGGAAGAAGTTCGGAACCACCAGGACTCTTCCTAGAGCTGGCCGGCCGTCTAAACTGAGCGATCGGGGGAGAAGGGCCCTAGTCAGGGAGGTGACCAAGAACCCGATGGTCACTCTGTCAGAGCTACAGCATTCCTCTGTGGAGAGAGGAGAACCTTCCAGAAGGACAACCATCTCTGCAGCAATCCACCAATCAGGCCTGTATGGTAGAGTGGCCAGACGGAAGCCACTCCTTAGTAAAAAGCACATTGCAGCCCGCCTGGAGTTTGCCAAAATGCACCTAAAGGACTCTCAGACCATGAGAAACAAAATTCTCTGGTCTGATGAGACAAAGATTGAACTCTTTGGCGTGAATGCCAGGCGTCATGTTTGGAGGAAACCAGGCACCGCTCATCATCAGGCCAATACCATCCCTACAGTGAAGCATGGTGGTGGCAGCATCATGCTGTGGGGATGTTTTTCAGCGGCAGGAACTGGGAGACTAGTCAGGATAGAGGGAAAGATGAATGCAGCTAAGTACAGAGACATCCTGGATGAAAACCTGCTCCAGAGCGCTCTTGACTTCAGACTGGGGCGACGCTTCATGTTTCAGCAGGACAACGACCCTAAGCACGCAGCCAAGATATCAAAGGAGTGGCTTCAGGACAACTCTGTGGATGTCCTTGAGTGGCCCAGACTTGAATCCGATTGAACATCTCTGGAGAGATCTGAAAATGGCTGTGCACCGACGCTTCCCATCCAACCTGATGGAGCTTGAGAGGTGCTGCAAAGAGGAATGGGCGAAACTGCCCAAAGATAGGTGTGCCAAGCTTGTGGCATCATATTCAAAAAGACTTGAGGCTGTAATTGCTGCCAAAGGTGCATCAACAAAGTATTGAGCAAAGGCTGTGAATACTTATGTACATGTGATTTCTTAGTTTTTTATTTTTAATAAATTTGCAAAACTCTCTAAAAAACTCTTTTCACTTTGTCATTATGGGGTATTGTGTGTAGAATTTTGAGGACAGAAATGAATTTATTCCATTTTGGAATAAGGCTGTAACATGACAGAATGTGGAAAACGTGAAGCGCTGTGAATACTTTCCGGATGCACTGTATATACAAATAAGTAAAAAATATAAATAATAATATTCCTTCGTTCACAATGTCACTTATATACATTGGTAGACTGCATTGTATTATGGTCTCACAATAATATGATCAGTTGAGCCACTCCTAACTCATGTTCCCGTGTCACCCAACAGCAGGCCAAGCCAAGCAGCTTGCCATGGCAGCCGGTGGCCCCCATTAGCAGCAGCAACAGCAGCCTGCCTGCTTCTTACAGTAACGGCCAGAGCAAGGTGGTTGCTTGGCTGCAGGAATCAGAGGAGATGGACAAGTGCGCAGAGGGTAAGTTCAATTTTTTTTTTTTCCTCATGGAACAAATCTGATTTAACAAAGAAGTAGATTAAATCATGCCTCGAGCCTTACGATAAGTCTTCTGAACCCTGAGAGGAAAATTGATGACCATTTCATGACACAACACTGAATGTTTGTGCGTGGGTGTGACTTTGATTTTCAGAGCTCGCACGCTGCCAGTCCAACCTGACTGAGCTGAGCCGGTTATTGCAGAGTCTGGAGATCCTACAAAGGACACAGTCCGCGCCCAACTTCACAGACATGCAGGTAAAAAAGACGCAGACATGTATGCACGAACATAAACACACACACACGCATGGGTACAGAGAGCATGTTCCATTTACCTTAATATTTGTTTGCAACTCATTTGTGGGCTAATGCTACGCTTCTTTTTTTTTTTCCCCATTTCACTGCAATCAATCTGTGTCTTGGCTTTTGCTTTATTTGTGATGTGTTTGTCCTATTAACTACACTTTGCATATTTTGATCCACGTGTGCCACAAAGACCAGTTGTGTAGAATTGTCAAAGAAAGAAAAGCGCTTGAACAGAAGATGGAGAACAAAAAGTGTCGGCAAAGATGCAAAATTCCAGCTTCAGGTATCTCTTTTTTGATTTTTGCTCTGCCACATGAAAACACACACACACACACACACAGAGAGAGAGAGACAGGATTTTTGATGTTTACAGATTTGCAGTACTCAGTTCACTCTTTCTGCTCTTTCTCTTTCTTAGTCTACCTTAATGCTATAATTCAGGTCACAATGAAAAACAATTAATTCCTTAATTAAGACAAAAAAACTAAATTGTTTTTTTGTTTTTTTTTACCATGTGTTTTTCATTGGATTATGACACAAGAGATATACTAAAAGGAAATATTTATATTGGATTTTAATTTGAGTAGACACAGTATATTTTCCATATAAAGTACAGTGGTTTGCAGTGTTTGTTAGTGGTCAGAGAGACCCTGATGTAACTGAGAAGTCACATGTTTGATTCCTGTTTGTCTAGTTATTGAGCAAGAGTGAAATGTAAAATGTACTCCCACTTCTCTGTTTATTTTTAAAAGGGAGATTGTAACAACACACATACACAACAGAGACAAAATTGTGTTTTGCTTTTTCTGTCTTCTTTGTTTTTTTTCTTGATCTTTTTTGTTGTTTAATCAGTCTGCACTGCAACCGGCACCTATTAGTGTGGTGTGTCATGGCCCGAGTAATGATTTTTCCATCTTTGGTCATTTTCCCTTATTTTGCCTTAATACCGTATATGAATCTGTGCTTCCTGAAAAGACTAAATGTGCATTCATTCGCTGTTGCTTTCTTTGTTTTAACCAAGCCCCGTGCTAAAAGGAAATTTTAAGATGTCTTTCCTCTCATAAATAGATCAAATATCACAGAATCTAAAGGCTCCGCAATAGTCAACCTTAGAGATTTCTAGATGTAGCATGTCAAAGACAGCGGGGCTTGCTGTTCATCCCAAAAGGCAAAGTAATGCAGCTTCTCCAGGACCAAACAGCACATCTAGTTGCCTTTGATTTGCTAGTTCTTCATATCTAATGACCTTGACGTCTGACAAGAATATCTGCAGTAGGTGCAGAAGAATGAGGATTCACTTATTTTGTATTTTCCGTCTAAATCATTTCTAGGAATATAATGAGAAAAGACTCTTACTGCTCCTCAGTGTGACACGTCAGATACTTAATCAGAATAATTGGTACCATTATACCGTACATTGAGTTAACTCTGCCTTATTCCTCTCAGCTGATCGACAGTGGTCCTGTGTGGTCGTCGTTTCTCTGCAGGTCCCTCTGTCTGCCAGCATGTCCCCTGTCCGCCTCCACTCATCCAACCCCAACCTGTGTGCCGAGCTGGTCGACTTTCAGCCCCCTGTCTCCCGGCTGACAGACAGCGTAGAGTGTGCCAGTGACTACATTAAACTTCAGGAGGAGTTCTGCACCATCGCCCAGAAAGGTAGGTAGGCAGCATGCATGGCTGTAGCAGCAGGGATTATTAGGTGAGATATGTCCCTCCCAGTGTTTTTCATTTTATATGTAAATCTTGTGTGTGAAAACCTGGATCTTATTTTTCATACAGTATTGTTGCCAGTCGTTTCTATTGGTTGTGATATCTTTGCACTTAAAAGAGTAATTGCTGAGATCTTGGGACAAGGCGACATCGTTAAAAATAAGTCATACGGTGCATTATGACAATACCCGATTATGGACATATAAGAAACGTTTATGTTTTGAAAGGTTATGGTGGTCATCTGAAATATTTTTCATGTTAAAATTTACTGTAAACAATGAGCATGTTGATAAATATACATGAAATACAAATCACTAGAAACTCTGATAATTTTCATTAATGTTCAATTAATTTTGGTCAACAAGGCAAACTCAATGCGTCACTAGGTTAATTGAATATAACTGTGCTTATAATAAACAGTGTTTTGAGGATGCTAATGTCCTTTTGCCCCGTCTCTGTGTAGTCCACTCTCTGCTGAAGTCGGCCTTCAACACAGTGGCCATAGAGAAAGAAAAGATCAAACAGATTCTGTCTGACCAGGAGCAGTCAGACCAGTCAGCCCAGATCAACTCTCTCAGGAAGTCTCTGTCACAGGTAATGAGCCATCTTCATCCATTACCCATGATGCCTCTTTCTTTCTGCTATAAATTAGGGGTAGTTAATCTGAGCCGTTAGACATATTTGGCTACTTCACATTTGTAATGCTGCAAGTATGATGCTGTTTTAACATATAATCAGCAGGAGTGATAAGGACATTAGTGTGGAAATTACTGCAGTAATTTGAGTGATGTGTCTTTGGTGTGTTTAAACTCAAACCCATTTTGTAGTTGCCATGTTGTAAGATCTGCTCATGATGACGGGCTGTCAGATGAAACACACAAGCTACAGTTTATTCCAAGCAGTCACGGTAATCACTATTAAAAAAAGTTGATGTGCGGAGATGAGAGCATGGGTAAGTGAGTAGCGAGAGTTCAATCATCTTTTCGCATATTAATTGGTGAGAGAAATGTGCTGTGCAGTTCATTAGCTCTGCTCCTTAGGGCTGTCTCTCTACCCCAGTGGTTTAATTGGACTGTTCCTCTGCTAACAGTTGACATCATTTCGGTGAAATGTTTCTACTGCTTTATCTCTACTTTGTTCGTAATTGGATGCTTGTGTGACAATGTTGTCGTAGGCTGGAGGTCAGGTTTTTGTGGCAAATCTCTGTGGGAAGTTGATAGTCGTGGTTGTTATCGCTGCAGCTGAGGTTAACTATTTTAATCTCTGCAGGGAATTACTGACTGTTTGGGGTTTTCTTTTCTTAATTTTGTCTTTTTTATATTTTTACATGTTCATATTTTCTTAAAGCAGCTATAATCAATATTTTTATATCAAAAATGGATCACATGACTACTTGCATGTGAAAGGGGTTGTTCATAGCGTTGAACCCACAGAGAATTATTGCCCAATGCTGCAGTTCCCCTCAGCTCTACAGAGCGTTTTAGCGTCTTTCAGCTTGTTGTTTTGGTTTTGGTTGTTTTTGTTAGCAGCAGGCAGCTGTTTTCAGAAAAAAAAGCTCAGATGAACCCACTGTACGCTACCTGCCCAGCACCAAACAACAGACAAAGTTACTGTAGCAGCTAGCTGATGAACATATTGCAGCTTTTAGCAACTTAAGAGCCAGATTTCCTTCAGGAGTTGGTGGAGACCAAAAACAGAGCTTACAGGAGCCTGAATGTTGGACTTGCATTCATCAGATGGCCGTATCTGCTGGATGTGTTAATAGGCAATTGTTTGCTAACAAGTTTGCCATATCACAACTTATTTCTGCAATCTTAATACAATACTCTCCTGCCCATATGCATGTTGACAGAGTTACTGGTCGTTGTAATCCTTCCTCCTGTCCAAGCTGGCCATGAAGAGATACCTTCTTAAAGATGGCAGATTAAATCCCCATTCTGAAGTTTGGCTTCATCAGTCTTTAGTTAGTCCAAGGAGTGGTCTCTTCATCCTGGCACTTGGCACATCAAGAAAACACAAAAGGAATTTCATACTAAATCGCCATAACTTTGGAAGATTCTCACTTGATGCTCATTTTGCTAACTCAAGACTTCTGAAGCCTCAAATTAGCTGCAGCTCTATGCATTTTACAGTGTTGTTGTGTTAGTAAGGGATCTCTTCACTGCCAGTATGGAGAAGAAGAATGACAGCAACTAATAATGTGAGAGTATTAAGACAGCCTTGAAAAAAAGACCCAAACAAATCCTGTTTGTTTACAATTTTATTTATAGTCTTGGTATCTATATCCGGTGCATCAAACACTTCCCTCTACTCCTGCCCAACAAAAAGAAAAACAGAAAAACAACAAAAAAATCAGCGGGCAAATTATTAACATATTTGTTACAATCCTTGCATAAAAAAGTAAATGAAGCAAAGTCAATGTACTTCCACAGTCCTTATTGGGGTTTTGAGTTGATATCTATATCCAGACTACTTAAAGTAAAAATGGCCCCCAAATCTTGTTGACCTTTCCACAGAGCCAGTTCTATCATAGCGAATTGTCTCCTGTTGAAGAAGTCAGTTCGTCAAATTCATAAAAAGTATCACAAACCTATCCTTCAAATGAAGCAGTCAAAAGCT
The DNA here is from genome assembly GCA_002120245.1 of Maccullochella peelii. NCBI lineage: Eukaryota > Metazoa > Chordata > Actinopteri > Centrarchiformes > Percichthyidae > Maccullochella > Maccullochella peelii. The sequence continues at coordinate 3,330 of LKNJ01003211.1, read as the reverse complement.
GAACCTACTATGTTTAGATATAAACATATAATTTCATGTGGAAAATGCCACATTTTTCATTATTTAGGCCCTGTCCCAAAATGCAGAACTTCGAACCCGACTCAACCGCATCCACTCTGAATCTGTCCTGACTGAACAAGTTGTCAGTGTGAACATCATCTCCACGCCTGATGAGGTAGGTCACTGTGGTCAGCCTGTCACTGACAGAGCTAATTTCTGACTCTTACATTGATAAAACAACACGGCTTCCAAGGCTGGCCGGGTAGTTGTAGTGTTTGCCTCCTTTGATTCCTGTCCTTATATATTGATGGTCTTTCCAGTACGCCCCGGTAGGTGAGCTTAAAGGATCATTATTCTATGCAGAACCTGACATCAAGGTTAATGGAAAAAATGACTAATTAGAAACGGATGGGATCTTGCCCTCTGGCAAGGATACACATGCTGCAAAACGAACTCCGTATTGTCTTCTGATGGTGTTTGTGTTCAGGTCTGTTTTGGTTCTTCAACCTGTCATCATAGCAAAGAACAGTGAACATCTCATGTGTTTGCATGTGTTTGCCTGCAGGCTGGGGAACAGATGGGGATCCCTCTGACTCAGCAGGCCTCTAATGAGAGCCGACTCTCCATGTCGGAGTCTGTTTCTGAGTTCTTTGATGCCCAGGAAGTGCTTCTGTCGGCCAGCTCATCGGAGAATGAGGTATAACAGAGGACAGTTGAGAAACCGCTTTAAGAAGGGATGGCAGTTTGGAGCACGAGGAGCGCGTTGTAGAGGAAATGGATCAGGAAGGGGGTTAAACTAGCCCTGCTGCTGGGAAGTCAGATTAAACGGCACTGTGATGGATGTGTGTAGAGCTGGAGTTAGTCAGCAATTAATGAGGGCAGCATGAGAAGCAGAGATAGCATATAACAGAAACTCAAACAAAGTCAGGCACGCGGGAGGGCTCCTTTTCAATCTGCCCCGAGTCTTAATCCCTCAGTTGTGTCTGAGAATCATAACACTCCTCCTCTGTCTGTTCCTCTTGATTTGTAGCCACCAGCTTTGTTAAAAAGGCAGGTTGTACCATCACTTGAAACAATCATTTCTGCCTCCTCCCGTTTAACTCCAGTGAGCACCCTGCTCCAAATATATGTGGTCTCTGAAGAGCCATTAAGCATTGTAGCTCCCCAGGCATGCATTGAGCCACGTTGAAGGATTACTCGCCAAGGAAATTCATCAACAACCCATCCTGTAACTCAGGCCCATTCAGACCTGTGTTACACTGTTGGCCAAACCTTCACCAGCAGCAGGCGACTGTAATAGAGGCCATTACAGCAGGTTGCTACAATATGCTCCTCTTTGGCAGCGTCAATGGCCTCATTGTGTTTGCTATATATAAAGTATGAAAATGCTGCAGTGTCTCATCTTATGATTACTGCAGTGGGACAGATAGCCGACGACTGCTGCAGTTTGTTAGCCACTGGCAAACTGCAGTGTGTGTGTGTGTGTGTGTGTGTGAGAGGTTCTGATCAGAGTTTGTGTCATACTCTACTGCACTGAGTCACTCCGCTCTGTACCTGTTCCCCTCACAGGGCTCAGACGATGAGTCATATGTCAGCGATGTGAGCGATAACATTTCAGAGGACAACGCCAGCGTGACTGATAACGTCTCCAGACAAAGTAGGTCTGATCCTGCACCACCATGAGACTACGCCAAGCATCTATAGTTCCCTCTTAGAAAAGGGTAACAAAATAAATATAGGAGGGGATCTCACTCAGCGGATCAACCATTGTAGAGGAACTGTAACATCCACACACAGAGAGACGCACTGATGCGGATCTGGCAAGCTCATTTATCAGTGTGACTGAGGCAGTTGACTTTGCAGGGTTGCTCTGTCTTAGACTTTATGAAAGCTATCTGGGTAAGGAGGGATGGGATCTCCCTCCTCCATCTTTGTCACGTACCACATAGTATCTCATGATGATGAAAACACTCTAGGTTCCTATAGTCTGAAAGTTTGGACATAGCTGTAGTAGTAGTTAGTTGTGATATTGCCAAACTAACATCATCATACATTATACAAACTAACAAAAAAAAGATCACATCTGCAGTAAAATAATCCAGACCAGGCTTCTAACCAGAACTAAGAAGCATGACCACATCACACCTGTTTCAGCCTCCTTACACCAACTTGCAGTATGTTTTAGATGAGCCTGTACGCGGCTTGAGATGCTCGGGTGGAAGTATTTTATCTATGCCAGAGGCTGTACTGCACCAGGCTAATAACTAGAGGGGACAGAATGATTGTCCCGAGGCTCTGGAGCAACCTGCCCGTGGGAATGAGGCTGACTGAATCAAGATCTTCGTTTAGTTTTACTGGAGAGCTCATCCTGATATTACTTGTATTGGCTTTACCTATTAGCATTGGTTCAGTAAATGTCTATTGTTTAAGGCTGCAAATAATGATGCTTAATCTGATGATTATTTTCTCAATTAGCTAATTTGGTCTATAAAATGTCAGAAAACTGAAAAATGCCCATAACAATTTCCCAAAGTCCAAGGGGACGTCTTCAAATGTCTTGTTTTATCCAGTCAACAGTTGGATAGATTCAATTTACTGTAACATAAAACAAATCTCACAATTTAGAAGTTGGAATTTTTGGCATTTGTACTTAAAAATGGACCAATAATCAATTATTAATATATAAAAGTTCCCCATTTGATTATGCTGCCATGTGTGAAGCACCTTGTAACCGGGATTTTTAAAAGTGCTCTATCAAATTATTATATTAAGTTTCCAAGACGCTGTCACAGATAATGTTGTACCATGTGTAGATTGTTAATGAAGTGTTATTCTCTTCTCAGTGGCCAACGGAGACTTTGCTGGCAGTGCCTTCCGTAACGGGCGGCGCACCTGCCTGTCGGCGCCGTGTCCTGACACCAGCAACATCAACCTCTGGAACATCTTGAGGAACAACATCGGCAAGGACCTGTCCAAAGTGTCCATGCCTGTGGAGCTCAACGAGCCCCTCAACACCCTGCAGCGCATGTGTGAAGAGCTGGAGTACAGTGAGCTGCTGGACAAGGCTGCTGAGACCGAGGATTCCTTTGAACGCATGGTAAAGCAGCCGTCAGTTATAACTAGAAAAACTGCATTTCCTGCAGAAAATGCGTGGGAATGCTGAAAGTGAGGTTGTTTTACCGATACGACCTTTGGTTTTTGAATGATGGCGACTTTTCTCAGTGAAACTTTTACAGGTTTCTCTCTCTCTGTCAGGCAACAGTTAGTTACACACAGCTGATGTTGATAGGGGGTTCGATTCCGGGTCAGGGCAAGGCCAGGGCTGCTATC